>CAJQZM010034120.1:0-29335 GCA_907164665.1 Colias nastes
CCTTAAATATGTTAATTATTTTTTTATTAGAATGATATCCTCGATTAATTGATGATAAACGCTGAAATTAATACAATATTATCTGGTATATTTCTATATTAAAACAATTAATTGGATTTTGGATGGATAAGTAGTAATTGCCATCAATAATAATATAGGTACTCAGTTTTTCACGCATAGCTTTGATATCCTATGATTAAAAACAAATTATTCTCTAAAATGACGATTTGTTTCTCATATAATTCGTAGCAAATGCTACGAAATATACGTTTGTATCTACCCATGATATATTATTATTTTTAGCTTTTCGTGGCTTTTTATGAAAGATGATTACGAAAGAAATATTTTATCGTATATTCTGTAGGTCAAAGTTCGGGTAGTCGACTAATCCTTAAACCCTTAGGTAATACCTATAATATGTGTCCTGGCGGAACAGCATTTACCCGGTAAGCCAGTAATAGATAAAAACATCTTACAATCTATCAACTAATTTCAGTAATATAAAATTGTAAGAAAATCTGTTTAGAAGAATTTGAATTAAAAATAGCACTAGTAGGAACTTAAGAGCAAGTATATCAAAAGGTACCATATAAACAGGTAAACCACGTAAAATTACGCACAATTACAGGTTTCATTACCCAGCAAAGGGTTCATTAGTTGTAAGATTGTGGTCGGTGGTTACGCGGCGTGCAATGGGGCAGCAAAATTGTGATTATGCGGTATCTTCATTATTGATTAAGCTGTGTTTCTTGTATTTGTGGTGCTTCGTGATTAGACGATATATAAACATATGTGTAAGAGATACAATTGTGTTTGTAGAATCAGATTTAAAGAATAATAGATTTAAAGAAGAATAATAATTTGCTAAATTCAATGCGGTCAATCGGTTCGTCTGTTCGCAAACTATGATGCCGCGGATTTTACATTATGAGTATTAAAAATGGTAATTTTATGTAACAAAATTGGGCGCCATTATGCCAGGATAAATGATAGCATATTAAGTAGGTTCTCAGATAAAATCTAAACACGCATCAATCAAGGATTCGAATTTCCAAATATTCCAATACAACAGCTGGTTCACAAGCTTTAAAGGCACAACAATAAAGTTGTATTAAACGAAACAAAAAACTAATATAAAAACTCCTAAATTGTGTTATGTTCGTGCAAAAAACCTCGAATCATACATCATCCAATGTTACCGTATAGAAACATCTGATACAAAATTTTATCGTCGTGATTTATACTACCATTAACTTCGAATAAAAATCATAGTCGCTTTTGTTTTAATGTAAATGGCCCGTTTTTATTGCGATACATCGCGCTCGAATAAATATTTTCATATGCTTTTCACATTTAACATTATTTTTGACAGTAAGAAAATTTACGCGCAACTGGGTGCTACGCGGCGTAGATTCAGAAATCAGAAATTTAAGTGCAATATGAATTTCTTTTGCTTTTTTCCGTCAGTTTTATTACTCTGGCTATAATAAATGCATTGAACGTAAATATATGCAGATGAGAATGATGAATGCCCTAGCTAGTCTTGCTGATCCATCTATTACATAGGTATCTTACTAAGTGACTAATAAACAATCAATATTATTCGTTGAAGATTTATTTATTTTTAGAATTATCAAGTTAGTCTATGTCGAGATATCATGTAGCGTATTACCATCCTGAACTTTATATTCCAATCAAAGTATACTATCTAAACTTAATAAAAACCCAATTGAATAGGCCTTTTCAATTCCACCGCCCGCGCCTGCCCCATCACGTCTCACGCTCGATAGAAGTCAGCGTGTTAATTATCTCCACCTGTACTTCACCCAACACGTAGAATCGTTTATCCGCAGTTCCTTCCTATATCATCCCGTCTGGAACTTACGTTTTCCCTTCTAAATTGTCCGCACGTGATCCAACTGCCATATCACCATTATCTATTAGCGATACAACAAAGTTTGCACGCGCTGTGTCACCTTAATTAACAGAACTTTTTCCGATGTAACGCTCTTTCTCTTTGTTGATCACGACTCGTGATGATAGAAATCATGTCACGTTTATGTTATAATTAAATTGTTAGCATTACTTGTTTGTATTCTCTTATGTAAAAATACATTTTAAGACACGTGTTTGATTGGCCCATCAGATACAATTTGTGCGAAAGATACATACATTTTCTGGTTGTTATCTACTTCTGGACCATGATCTGCTTTTCAGTACGATATATATATGTAGGGAGATTCAGTATTGCTCTCTATTAAGCACTCTATATAAATACAAATGGAAAAACAAAGGACTCTTGGCACTCAATAATTAAGAAAAACGGTTGGACTTATCCCGGCCCAAACAATACCAGTGTGAACATGACGCGATAAAACGGCGTGTTAACGTTTCCCGCTATTAAATACATTGAACAAAACAAGGCAATACTAATAACCCATATACAGATTCTATTAATTCTTTCAGCCGGGACGCTCCCACGTCCCCTAACAAGCCGTACGTAATAATTTCATTGCGGGCAGTAATTAATTGGGGAATTGGGCCCTCGAAGTGTTCTCCATCGACAACTTGTGGGCTGAGGGTTAAGCTATAATTTAACAGCCCTTTGTGGATATTGTGTAAATATTATTGTAAGCGAATGTTGCCGAATGGAACTAATAAATAAAAATAAATCTCTATTACCATTTCCCAGTTGAGATTTATGTTCGGGGCTCGACTAACGCTTGAATTATTGTAATGATTGGGTTGTAATAGCTGTTTATACAAATGGTAAAGGATTAAGGAATTGCTATTAAAGGTCTTTGTGATGTGATGATAGGTAAGACAATTATTATGTTAAAAAATAATACTAATAATACTTCGACTTCAGCTATGAATACTATAGCATTAACACGAATTTAGTCATTTTCGTATGCGGAAAGAGTTCATATAATGATAAAGAATTGGTATGATTTTCTCTATGATACATTAGTGGAGCCGATATTTCCAGCTCATTTTTGTTAAGTCCTTCTATCTCCTTAAGTCCGTCAAAATGTTTATATGCACAGTAATTCTGTCTGTGTTATATAATAGATACTAAGCTTGAACCATTGGACGAATTTAGATTAAAATTTGCATAATATACAACTTTGTATTTATCAATTGAATGCATGAGGAATGACTCTCGTAGAGATCATACTCAACAGCAAAATGCTAGAGAAAAGTTACTTAAGAAATAAGAAAAAATATTCACACAGAAATGAAAGTTTACTGTAAACAAGTGGCACTTAGAGAATTAATTCAAATGGCAGAGGCAGGCTATGAAAGTGGTCTTAACCCGCGTAAGCACATTTAAGCAAACGCGAATTAGGGAACGGAATATTACACGTTGTTAACAGTTTCCGTATATGAAATACTGTCCGTTTGTCAGGGTCCTCGTAAAGCATGTTTATGGGCTAGTAAATTGACGGCCGGGTCTACTTACATCGTAGACCATCCAGTTATGTTGTAGTTACTTCCATATGATGACTGACAAAATGATTATCTATACGCAACACTCGTAGGTCTCTCTGGTATTTATTTCAGTATCAGGGTTGTTTATTTCCGTCAGATGTGTAGTTAACACGACATTGTTTTCATCCGATTTTATTACTAGAGATAATTTGACGTAGCAACATAACTGCATTCATATTTTTATTAGATTAAACCTACGCTAAAATTCCTCCTGATTTAGCATCATTTTTTCTGTTAGTTTCTTATTTTATCGTATTATCATTTATTTAATTTTATTAATTGTTTACCTTTATTTAATTGAACTGCGTAACCAGCGCCATGATTACGGCAGTTTATTTGTGTTTCTATACAGTTTGTATTAGCTAATACAATTTTACCTTGTGTACTAAGAATATGATTTGCTATTCAGGGTTATTCCTTACAATATGATTAGCGTTGCGCAAAGTTTCATAAACCTAAAGGGATTCTCTGATTTCAAAAGGTTTGTGAGCAACGGGAACCACAAAGGTATGAAATATTAGTATTAAAATGTTTTATATAAGTATATCGTTTGTATCAGTTGTATGTTTATTTCAAATATTAATTATTATCTATAAACGTACTTTGGCAAAGGCTATTTAGTAATTAATCTGGTTCACGTTAAAAATTATTTAAATTCGTAATATACAAATGGACCTTTACTTCAACGATATTTTCCAGATTTTTGGCATAAGGCATTTACTATAACCACACACTTCACACGCAAACGCTACACAAATTTCATTACATACATATTTTCTTTCATTTTATTTAAGTAAGTGCATCAAAAGAACTTTGTGTCCTTAAATAAACATGCCTTGATTTTACTAGACTTCTTATCAATTCAACACATTTAATATATTATATATTGGCTAATATTTACGTATTTGGAATAAATTAAATTTCCACATTCGCTAAACTCTGAAACCTCCTCTGAGTCACTACTCACTATGTTCAGCCAAATAAGCCAAGTTTGGACCAATAAACCTAGATATACTGTAACCGCAGGTGAGTTCCGTCTAGGGTTACCAGATTTGAATTCATTGATAATAAAAATGTGACTTATTTTTACAGAAAAGTGAATAACTCTATGATTTTAATGATAGGTGCCTTGCGCTATAGCGATCATGGATATAAATTGTTATGCTATCCTAAAAAAGCTCTTATAATAAAATATTTTAAGAGTTATTTAACGTATTGGAAGCCCTAACATTTCGAAACCTCACGAGTAGTTCAGAAATTTTGATCAATCGGACCAAATCTCTGCATGTGGTAGCCCTGTTCCCCTACCGTATTTTAGTTTCAAGTATTGATAGACCGGGAGATATTGACACAAAATTTCGAGTCATTTGTAACAGGATGGCGGTTCTACAGGGTTCTTAGTACGCAATGACAAAAAGAAAAATGATGGTGTGAACGCTGGTACCGGCGGCTTAGTCGCGTGGGCGTTAGTCGAACTCGTCGGAAAATAGCGAACGCAAACGATTTGTAACAGTATGGCACTTATTTTTCCTGTAAGTTTGAGGATCAACGAATATAAATACAAAATTTCAAAGATCTAGGTGTTGGAAATCTTCACTTATATAAATTAATACTAAATTAATTTTTCAAGTATGACAGCACTTTTTCCCCCTACTAGAAGTATGGCAAATATAATAATGGTCACATTTTATCAAATACTCTCCAAAAATCCAAATGCAATACTGGTACAAAAAGTTTGGCGAAATAAAAATTTTTTGCAGATTTTCGGCGGTATGGCGACCATTTGGAATCGTCCGAAAAGTATGGCATGACGATTTTCGTAAATGGCTGCACGACGATGGTTACCTGTGCAAAAGTTAGCCTGATACAAATGGTTGAATAATTGTTTTATTTAAATCAACACATTCGCGTCGGTATGGCGGGCTGTAAGTCACACCGGAAAAGTATGGCATGACACTACCGCCTACTTCTTTTTTATGGGCTATCGGTAAATTCTAAAATTTTTGTGTTACAAATCGTTTGACTTTCGCTATTTTTCTGACGAGTTCGACTAACGCCCACGCGACTAAGCCGCCGGTACCAGCGTTCACACCATCATTTTTCTTTTTGTCATTGCGTACTAAGACCCCTGTAGAACCGCCATCCTGTTACAAATGACTCGAAATTTTGTGTCAATATCTCCCGGTCTATGACGTTTAAACTGAATTTACGAAAACACTTTAATATCGAAATGGATAGCTAAACGAGTCACTGGTTTTCAAATATTTTTACCAACATGCACATATTGATTACTAGAGAAACTTTTCCAATATCCATTAATATTTTGAAACGGATATTTATTCTGGCCGTGCTTTGGAATAGTTTTTGCGATGGGCGCCCTGATTTGATTTTAAAAGAATTTGATGCGATGACGATGATCAATATATTGCATATTTTAAAGTGTTTTTGATGTAGCTATGCCAAAAAGCAATGATCATTTGTATTTTTGCCTAGTTTTAGTGTTCTAGTCATGTTCTAGTCTTGTAGTCGTAGCATCGTAGCCGTACCTTTTTTGATATTTTTAATGGTAATGGATGGCAACTGGTGAAATATGTCGCTAAATATTATGTGACATACTAACGTGGCGTAACCAAAAAAAGAAATTTATTATGACGTACTAAACACTACCCGTACGAAGTACAAGTAGGTACACATTATTTTATTGTACAAAATATTATACAACCTAAAAGTCAATTCTCTTTAGTTGTGGAAACATGCCCGAGATTTCCGGTTATTATATAATATTAATAATGTAATAATGGTTCGCAAAATACTGCTACATTAATTGATAAATTTCCCAGAAACGTTCATTAGGAACGTAAACCATCTATAACCTTCATTAATACGAATTATTTGTATGTATTAGTTATATTCACTTTCCAAGAGAAGCCAAAAAAAAAGTTGTAGCTATATTATTACAAACAGGAAATAATATATTTTTTTTGCATTTAATAGGCACCTAAACTACTGGAACAATTTGAAAAATTCTTTCACAATTAGAAAGCTAAATCATCCCAGAATAACATGAGCTATATTATCTTTATTTAAAGAAAAAGCGAGTACATAATCTATATAATATATAAAAATGAAACCCGTTTTCCTTGGTCACGGCGTGAATGGGTGGACCGATTTCGATAAATTTTTTTTTATTATATTCCTTGAAGTACGAGGATGGTTCTTATGTAGAGAAAACGTAAATATGTACCACGGGCGAAGCCGGGGTGGACCGCTAGTATGTTATAAAAATCTAACCTCTATCATAAACTAAAAGTAATGAAATAAACTATTTTATATTTTTATATCAAAAATTACATTCAAAGATCACGAATTCAATTAAGAGCGTCTGCTCTGTACAACAGCTTGATATACAATAACTAGAATTGTGGTACAAAACATAATAATACCGCAGATAATATAATACTATACGTACATGGGTCAGCACAGAATAGACAAAATTAGGAAACATGTGTTCACAGCCGTTTCGAGTCACGTGGCCCACGTGTAAGCCATGTTGTTTTAACTACGCGATTATATAAAACTTGTATTGAATTTATTGTATTCATAAGCTCAGTAAAGAAAGATATTGAATACGAGAAGATTATAAGATTACAAAGTATTGTTGTAGTTCTTAACTGTATTGTTAATCAAAAAATGTACAACAAATCATTATTGAAGATGTAGATTCAGATTTTCCTTGAGGTATGTAAAAATGTTTTTGTCATTAGGGAAAAAGGAACTCTGCTTGGCTTTAAATTTCTTAGATGTCTTGAAAGTTAAAACCTTATTGAAAATTTCTAAAGGATACGCGTCGATTCTACGCGATGGAGATCTGATACGAGAAAATGATCATATGTGAACTCACCTTTTCCTGAGGGTAAATGATACCTACTTAACTAAATTATAACGTAAATGCTACTGAAGCGTACTTTTAATACTAAATGTTTGAATATCGTATGCTACTAAACATGGATTTAGCCTATTACGCGTAGCTCCCTACTTACAAAAAATGTATCAAACATCTTGCCCAAAGCTTCTCTAACATATTCGTATCTCAATAATGTCGCATAAGACAGATCGGGTAAACAATTTATACAATTACATAACGCGTATCCATACATCAAGATTACTCCTGAAGGATGGTCGGATCCCTATTTGAGTAAATCCCGTCCGCTCTCGTCATAAGGGGACAAATCCCTAGAAATCCCATACAATCCCGGACTTGGGATACACCATATACTTTCATACTAGTTCGTTTACTTTAAAATATCTCGAAATCGACTTGGAAAATTGAATTTCTTGAAGTCATTTCAACACGACTGTGCTCAAGTTTTTACTTTTTGAACTGAATTGCTAGCAATAATCACGAGAATATTATCCATGTTTTAAATAAATTTAATACGAGTTAAATTATTCATACAAGTTATTTAGAGTATAATTATTACCTAATCCTCTTCAATAATGATGATGATCTGAGATAATGATAGACACCTACACAAATACGTGAGCAATGAAGTAACAAAACTTGAAACTAACCATAGACTATACACAGTCTAGACTAGCATATAGTCACAGACCACATGAGTTGTTATTACTCGCACGAAACCAATTAAAATGTTACAAAACTTTTTCAATTTCACGGCAACTTCGTGTAACGTTAACAATATATTTTGGTTCCATAGAATATACCTAGATGCATTGTGCACGTGAATTAACGTGTTTGTCTTTGCTTTAGATAATGAAGGTGTGCCTCCCACACGGTATATCAGTAATGAACAACCTATATACCTTAAGCATAATAATCAACGATATTGCAATAAGCGAATATGAAGCTTTGTCATATATGTAATAGTTTCGGTTAAATTAAACGGATCAAATTCAAGATCAAACAGCAGGCGTACTTACAAGGATTGAAATTTACTTAAATATACCAAATATACTAGAAGTTTAGTAGTTTTTATAATAAGCACATCTTTATTCAGAGAAAGTTGTTGGTGAAAAACAGTAGAAAGATTGTACGTTAGCTACATGTAATCTGTAATCCATTGAAAGGAGCAAAAAGAAAATAAATAAATCCTTTAAGTCGATTACAGATTCCATTTTCAATGTAATCTAGAAAAAGATAAACAAGACAAGATTCAACAGTTTCCTAGATATAAAAGGATCAACTTTTAAATTACAACAGCACTTAAAACAACAATAGAACCATAATATTTCTTCCAAGTTGAAATTAATAACTTTTCACCAGCACGCTCGAACGTTATCAGCCATTACTTAGATTTAGTGCAAAATATAGTGTAAAATACTTTAATAAATTTGTCCGCGCTTTTCTTTAACTTTCTTTTTCATCGTTTGTAACATTTGAACTTGTTACAGATCAGTTTAAAAGTTCTATTCTAGCTTTTGTCTTCGGATTAAATATTTTAAAATATTACTTGTAACCACCTGGTTATAGTAACTTATTAACTGTAGTTCGTACCAGTCCCGTAGATTTCTACAAATTACATTTTAAGGAATGCTTCTGAGGAATGTTGTGTCGCACGCACTTAATATGGAATATTTTGTAGGTGTATAAATATACAAGATAAAATTATTAAACAGATTATATTTTTATACATACCGTTTAGAGGATTATGGAAAAGAGAAAGTAAATCACTTCCTGAATATACTTGAGTAGGGTTTTTGTATGATTTTAAGCGTATGGCTTATCTTTGGAACAATTTACCATTTGCGGTGGTCCTGAACAAACTTGACCTAAAGGTCTTCAAGGACGGGAAAATAAAATACCATAAATGCCGAAGGGATTTGATTTAAATAGGAAATTATGCAGTAAGCAACACGTGCCGTTGTTGATGAAAACGTGATGTTATCCTATCAGATGTATATATGTGGCAGATAAATTTTATGTGAATACGAATAATAATTTGTTCTTGAATACGATAAAGGATTTTCCCTCTATTAAGATTGCTTATTTAAGGTAAAACAGATTGCAAAAAAAATATAACCGTTTATGGGACAAGACATCATCACTAAACAGTCTAACAGTCTATGTCCTGAAGTAAAAATTAAAAGTGATTTTAGAATTGTATACGTAAGACCGACACTATCCTTCTTTAGAACTCCTGCACCTGCTCAAACTTGATTACACGAAAAAAGCCCAATATAGGTAATATTTACATGTCTTTGTTATGTCAAATGCTTAACATGAAAATGCATTAGGTACCTACTGAATATGGAAAAAGGCGTAAGAGATAAAGGAAAAACAGGAGGAACATGTTTTCTTTTTAATCCTATACATTTTCATCTTATAACATGTAGTAGCTCTCAAACGGAGTAACTCTTACAAATAGTTTGTACAGCATCGTGAACTATTACAAGAAACTTAGATGGGAATTCCATTTTACTTCAATCGAAAATTCCGAAAGTTGTGGCCAGATTTAAATTTTGATGGAGCGTCTACGTGAGATTTAAGATGTGAAAACATTGGGCGCGGATAAAACTGCTTTGTAATATGGTTTAATAAAAAAAAATCATCACAAGAAATAATTTTATATTAGAGCAATACAATACATTACATCAATAAATAAAATATATTGCTTATGTAAAGTAAAAGACATAGGTATGTAGAGGTGTGTAGATTGTAGATATCATTCATTAACATTCACAGTATTTTTTTCTCGAATGAAGCCTTTTAATATATCTAATGAATAATAATTGATAGCATAATTACTTCACATTTATTGCACCTTTAACAATAACAGCTCAAATCACTAACATTTTTTTTTATTATTTATTCGTAACTTATTTTAGAACAGCCTCATCATATTAAACAACCGTCAGCTTTTGTACATCAGATTTTGTGTTAATACACTTATATTTACAAAATGACTTATTTCTTATACACTTTACCCAAATATTATTCAAGTATCGTATCCTCCCAAGTCCGGAAGTACATAATTACTCAAATAAATTACCTAAGTATGTTTTATCCCAAAATTCCGGTAATAATGTTAAAGATAATAAAGGTTAGACATAATGGGGCAGTTTTTATTCCCCGCAGGTAACATCAATTAGCAGCAGATGCCTCTAGGTGTTAGGAGGTGCGGCTAATCCACGCAAGTTATATGGCAACCACGTTACGGATCGACGAAGAATTAGTGCACTGGAATCTGTGTAATTATTAATTATTTAAGACTTTGTTTAATATTTTGCCCAGTTGGTGTGGTTTATTAAATTTGCTTTTAATGTTAATATTATATTCTCAACAAATGTATCAATTACTTTTTCAGTATTATGACATCGATAAATTGCCTTGTTATATTTATTTCGTGAATGAATTGCAAAATAAAATATGTATTTTGTTTGCAGGTGCCGCTTGGGTGATTAAATTATAGACTGTGTCTTTTTTCTCCGTGGTCTAAAATCTTTATAATAGATAAAATATCCCAACACAATACAAATCTTTTTACAAAATAAAAAGGTTCATCCATAGAGAATTGAATTACATAAATCACAAAACTTACCATTATTTCCATTATCTCTTCACGTAATCTATGTCCGAAAGTCGCAGGTTCACGGCGACTTATTAAAACGGTTGCTTTAAAATATGTCACGTTAGGGTGCCTCAGGGGCATAAATAATGTCAGTTGGCCGCCGGGGGCAGGATGAAACTGGGCGATCTCACCCCGGGTGTTCGCGAAAGATTAGTATGGAACTTTAATAACTTTAAAAATGTTTGCATTGTTAGTTTGTGCAACATACGTGGACAGTTCGAAACTTCTTTTAACTAGCTTTTGCACAGAGGTTAATAGCTACTCACGTACCAATGAAATTATTAATTATAAATAGTGAAATTCCATAAAGTTTATAAACAATCTTAACCATGATTTTAATTACAAGTTACAACATTATATGCTTCATCTTGAAAAGCATTTTATTTTGATACTAACATACAAATTTCAATTTGCATAAAGTACTAACAACAAGTGATATTTTTGATTTTTCCAAGGAATGGAGAACATAAGTTTGTAGAATATTAAAATCTCGGAATATCTACATTATGGCCATCGTCAAGTGACCCAAGTGCTAGCAATGACCGCCGTTCGCACCGCGTTACAATTTACAACATATCCTATAATATACCTCATTCAATTTGATCCTCGAATTATGGCGATGGAGTCTTCAAAGTTATGATCCTAAGTCACCTGCTCTTTGTAACGGTTTTCAATATTTAATCAGGCGATCGTATTTTTTAAATAGGTATTCTGTATTTTGTCAGAAGACTTTTGAAATTTAAGGTTTTGAATTCGTAAAAAATTCAATAAAGAATTAATTAATTCTGTATCTGTTTCCTTAATCTATAATTATGCAAATTTATTGTAAGAGGTATGAAGCATAGCGATTACATATCACTTAAGGTTTTAAGAAATTGCTGCATAAAAGTGGATATAAATTATATCTAAACATCTAGACTGATAGTATACAGGTACTCAAGTATTTTTATAACAGTATCTATCTATATAGGATCTCTCAAAAATGATCCATTTAAATAAAGATATAGAATATGGCCTAGTTAAAGATATTCTAGAATAAGAAAATTTCATTATTATTGCAAACGATCAAATATTTTGCCGCGTATCAAGGTTATTATAATCACGTAACAGATACTTTTATTATAAAACGTAAAGTTTGTACGAAGAACTTGAAATAAAGCAGGTAACGGTGTGTCGTATAGGAAATATAGCTAAAACTGTTTATGTGTGAATAAAAGTTGTTCGATGGCCTCGGGTTCCACTGGAGCCCGCAGAACTGTGGCAGAACTGCATTGAATAGGGTTCCACACCAACTTTGTAGTGGACCAAAGGGACTTTTAGGTCTGTTTGCTTACTCAATAACTATTTCATTTTTGATACTTAGTTTTAAAGCATTCAAATGCCTAATAAATGAGAAATTTTTAAAGAATAGAAAATTTTCGATCACGAAGCTGGCGATTCGAACTAGCGAGAGACGCGAGTAAACTTGAAATTTTGTCTATACTTACTTTAAAAATTTCTCAACTGTATCTTATTTTGTTTTATAAAATTATTAATCGAAATGTGTGTGCACTTTGAAAGATATGGAAAATGATACGCCATGACCTAATATTAAAAAAAGAAGACTATTAATTATTTTGTTAATTGTAAAGGTACTATGGATTCGGGAAATATTGCAACGGGGGGAAAAATTATTGCAACGTCATGAAGCAAATCCGTAATTGAATATTTTTTTAAGTCTGCATTATTTTTTAAACTATATTCATTTGATATTAAAAATAGCTCTATATTATTTTTTAATTTTCTCAGATGCGCACGTACCATTAAAATGCATTAAGTAACCATAACTCTTTAATGTCTGCATCGCGATATTTCGAAATTACTGTCGCATATAATAAAATATAGCCGAAATCGCATTTTCAACTCATTATAGGCAACCATAAGGGTGAAATGGACTCGCTTTTGTTCAAAAGCGTGCTCATTAAAAATAATAAAGACTGACGATTGCGTTCATAATAGCATTCGGATTTGTATTTTTACATTTTCATTAAGTAGATACGTGGTAGCTTGAATGTAACCATTTACCTTTGCCCTAAATATAAATGAATCACCCACTTCATTAGTTTTCATGAGTAAAAATGCATAATATGTATTTGTGAAGCATACTTTGAAGGTGCTGATGTGATCATCTAAATTAGGACACACTTGGGAATACTAATATAGAGACAATAAGGAGACAATATTATTTGCCCTATTAAACGTATTTTAACGTATTGTTAATTTTATTATAGCGACTCATTAACGGACATAATTTACAATGTAGAATTAAACGAATTTAAATCTTATCGAATCAGACATTTTTAAGAATTTAAAAATTCATTGATAACTCACGAACTGTCCATATGATAGAATTCTGATTTTTCAATGATTTTAATTATCGGTAGGTCTGTGAAATGTTCATAAAACATTTTATATGCACCTAAGTGTCCAGGCCAGGCAAAACAACGTTTACCAGGTCAGCGTTACAAAGATAACTAATTACATATTAACAGTCACAAAAACTGTATAAATGTCCCTCTTCTAAGAACAAGAACATCGTTCTGCTAATTGAAGCCTGCTGCAGATTAGTCCGAGTTTTTGCAGGATAATTACCTAGTACCCGACTCCTTGCCAGCATTTATAGTGAATCGTTAAAAATTTATACACTTATATTTCTTGTTTTACTTTTGTTAACGCCGTAAAGTGGTGCACAGAAAATTAGTCTGTCTGGTCTGTATTAATATCTTTTTAAAAGGTATTTTATATTTTTTCTTATGTATTCAAATTCATATTTTATATTAAAAAGGTTAGCATAGTATTTATTTAGAGCAGTTGTAAAAATCAAGACATATACATATATATTAGACGGGTGAAAGCAGAAATACACAGATAATATTAAAATAACTATAATTCTTTTAACTTATATGTTAAAAACATGAAACTTAAAATATATTTATCTTCAATATAAGTAGGAAAAAAATAACAGACAGAAGCCTAGTTCCCATACAACTAGTTTTTTTTTAAATTCTAACGTCATTAATCGTTTTCTTCTCTATGATATTTGCCAACTTTGGGCTAGTTTTTTGTTAGTCTTAACCAAGCTAGGCGGAACATATAGAAGAAATCTCATATTATTTCTTCTTTTTCCCTTTATTCCCCTTTTTCTTAAGTACCTCAGGCTGTTCTGGTTCAGGGGGTGGAGTGGGAGGTAATTTTCTTTCTGGCCAAAGTCTTTGAATCATGTCAACTACACCTGAAAATTGAGAATTTTAATTATTGTTGCGTTTAAATTCTGATTGATAATTTATATTAATAGAGTTAAAATAAATACACAATAATACGATCCCATTAAAAAAAAAACAAAATGTTGACACCACGAAAGGTTTTCTAATAATGGAATCGTATCCACATTCTAAAACTTAAACGTTCCTCGTGTTATTTATTGTATTAGTTGTATGTAGTCTGGCCGGCAAAATAAAACCATGTATCATAAATTATAACAAATTAAAAACCCCATGCATTACGCCTCTAACAAAAAACGTAATTTAATAAAAAGTCCACGTTATTATTCATGGAAATGAATTTGCGATAAAGTGAAAATTGCTAAAATAATGACCTCGTTTCGTTGTTTTTATTGCGCCTAATTGTTTTAAATTTGTTTCGATGTGAATTATTTCAAAATTGCCCCTCGAATTTAATGAGTTATCTCATAACATAATGAAGTGACCCGTTTTTAGAAGTGACATTGTTGCCCTTTATATTAAAATTAATAATTTGCTGGCTTGTTTATTAAAGAAGAATCTATTAAACATACAGAATAAATAACTAACCGCTTACGAACAGTATTGTTTTTTGTACAAAAGAAAATAAAAGCAATACAATATATTGGTAGCAACTTACTTTTTTCACTATCTATTTTCACACATTTAAAATGTGTTCATCCAATAATTCTACAATTAATAATTTCTTACGATCTAGTTTAACAGTATTTGCTCCTTTATCAGTCATGGGCCCAGGAAAGCTCTCCGCCAAATGATTTATCAGGTCTTCATCAACATTAGCTCCAGCTGCTTTCAAATCACGAAGTATTTCACGTGGTTGCATTGTTTCTAATGTTTTTCGTTTTTCAAGAAAGTACAATCTGATGAATGGAAAATATAATATGATTAATCATTATATTATGTGGAATGAGTCTAAGACTCATGAATTTATACGATTAACTAATATTTTAAAGTTCGAAAGTAAATAAGTCTCGGTCAATTTATATTATACTGCGATACGAACGTTAAAAACTTTAACACAACTAACGCAATATCCAATTTTGCTTTCTTTCCCGGTCTTTTCGTGAGAAAGTCCAGTCTTTTCATAACGATAAGTCTCATATCCGCAGTAGATAAGGTATAGTTGTACAAAATATTCCCATATGTAACATAAGTATTCTTCCGGTAACTATGTTTTAAAATTCTCTTACATTCCTAAAAAATATTATGATGAAAATAAAAAAGGTGGTAGAGTATTGAATTACGGATTTGTTTCAACAATGGTGACTAATCCAAAATTGTTTCATTTTATAACGTAAAAAAAAACAAAAACAAAAACAATGCAACAAACAATTTTTCAAATACCCCTCTATATTGAACAACTTTTAAAAAAAATCTGCTTCTATTTAGTATTTTAATGAATAAATTCAGTTCAAGAACACAAATTTTACAGAAAAAAAAACAAACCTCTACAAACTCTTTGGTCACAGCAATATTATCCATAATCAGATTGTTTAGTCGAACTTTTTTCTTCTCCAAAGCTCTCAAAAGAGTAAACGCATCGTCTGGTGTAAAGGGATTATTTGATACATCGAGAGTATCAAGTCTTCTTGCTTTAACGAGAGATACTCCTAATAACCTGGGAGCAGTTCGTGGCAGTCTAAAAATTATATAAGTTTAAATAAAAAAATATATACTTTGTTTTCGTGATCGTTTGCTCCATTTTCTTAAGTATTTGGCCATTATTGAATTGAATTTTCACATAATGAGTAAAGAGATGAAATTTTTTAAATTTTTAAATTACAATTATTATTCTAGTAACGGTAACTAGGGTAAACCACCCTATTATTGTGGCACTCTACCAATTTATTGGCATGCTCCAGTTTTTTAAGAAAATTATGATTTTTTTGTAGCCAGTATAAATTGTGTAGTAGAAATTAATAAGCAGCGTATCATTCTTTACTCAACTGGCAAACAAAGTTTTTTATTTCTTAAAAAATTGCGGCGTATCAACCATCTGTTTGACAAGCCGGGACTTGTGTGGCAAAAATATTCAAAATATTCGTTTTTTACTAAGGTAAGAGCTATCATGAACTTAAAAGAAATTGCAATTCCGTTGTGTTTTTCTTATGCATATTCATTTTGTCTTATTATTGAATGTATGAACTGCCTTTTTTAAACATTATTTTAAAATTTAACCGCCAAATTTTAGTCATTTGTGGTATGCCAACAATTGGGCTGTTTAAAATCTGTTTATCCATTTTATTGGCACACAAAAATGTTAATTGAAACTTAAAAATTACTTATGATCTCATTCAACCAGAGCTGTGATTTAATTAAATGTAAGATAATCGTAAGCTAAAATTGTTCTTTGTTTTATTTAAGTAGGTTTTTTGGTTGTCTAAAACCATATTTAAAAATAAGCGTTCCAACTGAAATGGTATGTTCCTCTACAAATAAACGTGACATTTCTTTTAACAGTCTTTTATTTTGTTTATTTCAAAATTAATTTCTGTTAATTTATGAACGGTACAAATTAACTTTAAAATGTACACACTTTGAAAGCCCTACTTAAGATCTAGTAAATATTTTTCAGTCTTGAATAGTGACAATAATAGGTAACAATCACTGCCAATAAAAGGTTTGACTATGCCAGCAAATGGTATTTTAGGTTTTTCTTTTAAAGGTTCACTATATTAAATAAAGCGATTTAATTTAAAATTGAAAAGTACTTTATAATATTCTCCATAGATTAGAATACCAGTATAAATGTTTTTTTCTTAATTAAAACATAATTGTACATGCAAATTTCACCGGTTTTGTGAAGTAGCTGCTTAAAGTGCCAATAATTGGGTGGTTTACCCTAATTCGGAATATTGCATGGTGGATATGAAGTGACCCAATGATTAAATATTGTTTGCAATTTTTAACAAGAAAATAATTTTTAGCGCCCATATAATTTATAAATGATTTGAATCTAAAAGCCGAAAGGTATGAGTTGGTGAAGTTTCCCTTACTTGTTATTACTTAAATCAAGTATCCTAAGAGAAGGTGCGGAAAGCAGTTTTCGTAGGGGTTTAGCGATTTTGAGAGCATTCCATGAGACATTTAGTTCAACGAGAAATTTATTTTCGCCCAGTTTTTCCATAAGCTCAGTGGGACCTGAAAAAAATATAAATGTGTGTATAGATAATATTAACAACAAAGTGTCCTACGCGTTGGTCTTTGCAAACATGGGACGTTAATCTTACAATATATCGGGCCCTTGTCTCGTCTGTATTTTGATTCTAAGCTTCATATGCCATTATAATGACATTGTTTAGTCCCCTTTGTGTACGCGTTTGAGCAACGTGCATAGTATATCCATTGACTTGGAAACGTTCTTCCAATGTATCGTTTAATAATATTGGTATAATGGTAAAGGTTATCGTGTGCAGTTTGAGAAGTCAAATTGTTTAGGGTAATCGCAAACAAAAGATGACCAGGTCTTCCAAGAACATTATTCTGTAGAGGTTACTAAATGCTATTGGAATTTGGAAAATATCCTGTGATGCACATTAAGTTTTGCTAGTTTTGGGTATTCAATACATCATGTAGTGTTTTAAGTATCGATATATTCGGAAAAATTTTAAGGTATATTTGAAGAAGTATTTTTCATAGTATAAACCAAGCGTAAGTAGAGAACTAGATGGTACTAAAGTATGTCCGGGGATATACTTGAAAATACATTGAACCTGATTTTAAAAGAACCACATTGTTAGGTCAAGCTCGTATCTAAAATACAATGCTAATGTCAGTACGTTCAGCCTCTTTATTTGAGCTTCCTAAATACAGCCAGGCGATGTGGCACCATCCATTTCATTCTATACCACATAAATATTTACGGGAACGTTCCCGACTTTATTTTCCACACAAGAGCTGAAGAGCTCCGTATACACTATACAAGTTATTAAATGTTAGTCCAACTGACGTATTCTAGTTGAAGAGCTTTTTTAGTTGGCGAGTGTTCGTGGTTTATTGTCTATTTATGTCAGGATTTTTCTGTTTTGCTTTTAAAACGTGGAGAGGTTGATTTTAGATTTTTTCGCATGCGTATTGAAGTTTTCCATTGACTTTTTTGCGTAATGGTTTTAGCAGCTGATACAAATGTTAGTCTTATTCAATTAAAAATAAATACAACGTTGGTATTAAGAAACTACAGTAGAACCTCTATAAGTCTAACTTCAAGGGAGACGCCAAAAAATTCGAGTAATAGAGTTTTCAACTTATGGAGGATTTCGACTTAGGCGGATTTTGATTCGACATAAAGAGTTTGAGGTTTATTCTTATAAATTTTGAGTTGGAGAGGTAAAATAAATTAAAATTCAACTTGCAGAGGTGACAAACATATTTTTATTATTATAAATCAACATTATTTCAAATCATTTTAAAATAAAAAATATGGCATTAAAAAAAAGTCAGTATTTTTTTTTTGCTTTAGATAATTTGCTTGTTCTCTATCTATAGCATTGTCTAATCTATAAAGAGCAGAAAATTCTTCTTCTTCAGAGTTACTGGTTTGCTCTATTATTACGTAAGGTATTCAATGCGGTTCCCGCCTCTTTGATGGAAACCCATGGAGGGCATGTACTATTCACGTCTTCTATGTCATCTTCGGTTTTCTGAGCTACTGAATCGATAATTTCGTCATCAGATAATGTAAGCACGTGTTTACGTGAGTCATAAATTTATTATCATATACTCCTAATTTTTTTTTCTAAGAAACAATAGTGTACTTACATTGTCGGCAAGTTCTTAAAGTCGGTACAGGTAAATTAGCTTGGAGAAATTTTTGCATATGTAGTGGTGTGTATATTACTCAGATCTTGGAGCGCGTTTCCACTATATCGTTCTGGCCTATACAAAAATGTTTCGATATCCTAACATTACTATTTAATTTTATACTTATTCCTAGCAACACTTTTGTTTTCAATAAAAACAACTTTTAATTTGAAAGAAAATGGTTTTGACTTTATAAAAAAAATATATCATTCAATTTCACGTCCTTGAGCAAACGACAAGGCGACTACCGTGAAACAATAAAATATCGTGTCCATTATAATTTGTTTCATAATTAATATTTGACCATAATAATTACGAAACAAAACAAATAAATAAATCGTCACTTGATAGTGGAAAGTGGAAACACGCACAAAACCAGAATAAACCAGTTTACGCTGTCCGCAGGTGCCAAATGCAGTTGTTTGGTACCGTTAGAACATAAAGCACACATTTCATTCAAAAATTACAATTATTATGTACGTAGTTTAATTGATAAAGGAGAATGACCACGGGTGGTATCGGTAAAAAAAGGAGAATGACCACGGGTGGTATCGGTAAAATTTGAGTTGTGCCACGTATTCGTGATATTGTTAATTCCTATTTGTATTTATAATGATCATATGTATCATTATTAAGTCTTAATTATACCGGATAAATTGAAATAATATTAAAAGTTTGTGTTTTGAAACATGTATGACCACGTATGGAATCGGTAAAATACTAATTGTGTCACGTGTTCGTGATATTGTTCATTCCTATTTGTATTTATAATGATCATATTTATCACTATTAAGTCGTAATTATACCAAATAAATAGAAATAAAAGTAAAAGTTTTTGTTTTGACACATATATCTATCTCTCTTGCAAGCGTCCTGCGTCATATGTCATAGTTTCTATTTGAAATGAATCTTGAATGAATGTGTTCGACGCTAAGGTTCGACGCAATGTTCGACGTAATTTATTTTGAAATAGGTAATGTTTATTACGATTTACTTTTCACATTTGTCTTGTAAATTAAAATATTACCTATGTAATAAATGTAAAACTTAACGTTCATCGTTAGTTTAAACTCGATAAAGTATTTTTTTGAAGTGTTGAATAAAACTATTGTTTTATTTTTATTGTCGCGAACTGCGGCTTATTTATATAAAAACTTTAATCGTTTCTAAAAATACTAACATCAAGCTTTAAATTGAGCTATATTTCATCTTGACACAATAAGTTTGATTGCGATACCAAGTGCCATAGTCACTTGGGCAATCTCCTTTTGTATTTGTTGATTGTTGTTATTATTTGTTATTATTGTTATAATATTTGTTGAAGTGTTTAATTTGTGTGTAAGTGTTGTAACTTTGTATTGTTAATTCAAAATGGCTCCAGTGTTAAAACATGGTCGAGGCAAGCCTTTGACTTCTCAAACTAAAGAATTAAACTTTAAATGTCGTTTCTTTTTCAGGTTAGTAAATTTTTCATTTTTTTTTATTTTATTTTTATTTTATTTTTTTGTAACATTGTCATTTTGTAAAATCATGTTCATTTTGTAAAAGTTATACGTATGTTAAATGTGTAAATATTAAATTAAAGTCTCATCTTTTTCAGAGGAGAAACACATATAGTTTAATTTAAAATCCCATATTTATATAATATATATATATATATAAAATAAAAACTAAAAATAAAATGTTGTTTTATTTTATTTGCTGACCATACACTACTACAAACGCAAAAATTTCTCCAAGCTAATTTACCTGTAACTTATTTTTTTTTTCGAACAATAGAGGTAATAAATTCCAAATGATCAAGTTGTAAAGGTTGTAAAATAAATCGTTGCTATGTTCGAGATGCAGAGGTGAAATTTAATTTTTCGAGTTATAGAGTGAAAATATGTACCAAAATGGCTTGGAGGGACTCGGTGATTATTTCGACTAACAGAGGGCCAAGATTTCAAGTAATGGAGGTTTTGGTGTTTGAAGGGAAGGGAACAGAACATTTTTTCGAGATTTGGAGGTTTTTGACTTATCGAGGTTCGACTTAACGAGGTGCTACTGTATTTAGTTTTTAAAAGTATTTCAGCAAAAACCTTTCAAAGTGGATAATTGATTCCAGGATAAATCGAGATGGCTAATTGTATTGTTTCCTTCAATAGCTCTTGCGAATGACAAAGCGGATTCCATTCCTAATTCATTAAAGCTCAAATTTAATCTGAAAAAGATCTCATTCATTAGAAATTAAAAATAAAGATAACAGTAAAAGTAAATAATAGCTTACAATACTTTTAATACACATTAGTATACTATTAATAATATTTGATCGAAATATTGTATCGTAGTCTTTTATCGTTCAATATCTATTCTAATTTACTTTGTTAAGATATCTATTTAACAAAGTTATAATATTATATGGATATATATCTTTACGCAGGTAATTTGTTTAGTCTTATATTTATTTATTTTATAAATATATATATTTTATGCTCTACCCTTCACCTTTCCTCTAATTTAATTTCTCTCCGTACGCCCGGTTGTCTGGAAGAAATCGCTGCATAGCGATAAGACCGCCAATTGTTTTAATGTATTCTTAGGTTAAGTATTATTATAATAATTATAAGAGCAATAAAGTATTAATAAATAAATAATTAAATAAATAAAGTTAGTTAATTTTACCTTTGTTGTATATACCTATAATATACATTGTATATGCTATGTTCTCTCACGATAAATCACACATCAATAACCTTTTAATCACAGCTCCTTTAAACAATTGCTCAGCAACGTATTCAAATCCTTTGTCCCCCAGTTGATTTCGAGATAAATCCAGCAAATCTAAACTGCGACCGTGAAGCTTGGCAACAATTCTTCTTACTCCGCTACATTGTATTCTATGATAAACAAAATATTGAGAGTAGTAAAATAGCACTACACATAAATCTATACATTTATTATCTATCTCTTTTATATGCGTTAAAAATTAGGGAATTGTTTCTAAGATTTGTTTTAAATACAAAACAAAAAATTAGAAGAATATAACCATTAAATATTTGGCAAATTGTGCTGTTTCATGTGCGTCTAAGGTTACCAACACAAGATTTGATCTTCACTTATAAATTATAATATAATTGACCAAATGTATAGATTTTGCGTCTGCGATTTCAATATATTATTATATATGTATTATTATTTGCATCTCCGATATAACGTGGACGAAATCGTGGGTGTTTGCTAGCCAAATATACAATATTCAAGTTCTTCGAATTGCAATAAAATTACCTGCATCCACACAACACAAGTTCCTGGAGAACCGTATTCTCAGCTAGTAATTGACCCAGGTGGTAGCAGGCATCATTGTCCAGAAAATTGGAGCTCAGATCCAGGCGTACCACGTTGTTATTGTAGTATAGCGCCTTGCACATCGCCCGCATACCGATTGGATTCACTCCATAATACTATAAACATATTAAGATGAAGATTAAGATAAATAGTTAACAAAGATTAAAAATCTATGGTATTACTTAGTTCTTAGCAACATAATAGGAACTACAATTGAAAAAACATTTCCTGAAATTCATTGCTTTTCAGAAATGCAAATACGAGATTATTTTTGAAGATACTAAAGATATAATTAATATTAGTCATTATAGGTAAATGTATGTAATATGTATAATATCTGTAGCAAAAGAAATCGATCATCAGATAAAAACTGAAAAATTCCAAAAACAAAAAATAAAGTTACTCCAAAGCAAAATGTTAAGGTTTAGTGGTCATAATATTATATCTAACTAAATCCAGCATATTTTAATAATTTCTCAATAACTTTTAAATCAATAGATTGTTCCAGCAATCCACGCAAAAATGGTCTCACGGGGATAACCTTCATTTTCTCACATTCGTCTAAATATAATTCTTGACCATCGGTTGGATAATACTTTAGTTCTTCTGCAATATATAAAAAATAATATTACATTCAAAAATGTGAATTCCCGTGTATGGGGTAGATGTATGATGCAACTGTTTCACTAATCGCTTTTCTTTATGGACATATTAATGATCAGCCTTCTGTTTCCTGCCAGACTTAGGTTCTTAGGGTCCTTAGGTTCTACGTTCACGCGTTGGAAGCGACGGTCAAAAATTTAAAGTATAAACGAGTATTATCATCTAAAGTTTAATAAAAAGCAAGTCATTTCAAACTCAAACTCAAACTCAAACATTTATTTATTCAATTAGACTTCTTCCAGAAGCACTTTTGAATCGTCATTACATTCTTTAAATTTACCACCGATTCGGAAAGCAGTATCTATGGAGAAGAACCGGCAAGAAACTCCATAGTTGCTCTTTTAAAGTCATGTCCATATACAATATAATTTTACATTACATGTTACTTACATCTAACTACATAATATCATATATTATCATAATATGCCAAAGAACTGTCCTGTTATTCTTACGCGACAACCCTCCATGGATTTTCATCTTCCATATATTCCTTAATGCTGTAGTAGGCTCTCTGAACTAATACATTTTTTAAATAAGTTTTAAATTTAACACTACTAAACTCTTTAATACTATGAGGAATTCTATTGTAAAAACGTATACCTTGGCCCATAAATGAATTTTTAACTTTAGCTAACCTATAAAATGGCATTTCAATTTTATTTCTATTCCTTGTGCCATAACAGTGTCTATCTCCTACTTTTGTGTGTAAGTCCGCGTTTTTGTGTACATGTAAAACATTATTAAATATATACTGTGATGGTACAGTGAGGATACCAATATTCTTAAAGAGATCTTTTAGTGAGTCCCGAGCACGTAAATTATATATAGAGCGTATGGCTCTTTTCTGTAATATAAATATAGTTTCTATATCTGCAGCCCTGCCCCATAGCAGAATTCCATAGGACATAATGCTATGAAAGTAGCTAAAATAAACCAATCTAGCCGTATCTTCATCGGTGAGATGCCTTATTCTTCGAACTGCATATGCAGCTGAGCTGAGCTTAGCAGCGGTGGTGGCAACATGGGTCCCCCATTGTAGCTTCTCATCTAGTGTCAAACCAAGAAAAACAGCAGACTCGACAGGGTATAATACTTCCCCGTTTAAAATGATATCCCTTTTGACCTTTTTTACATTTGGAAGGATAAACTCTACACAATTTGTTTTTTTTGCATTCAATAATAAATTATTAGCATTAAACCAATTAGATATGCGTAAAAGAGCAGAGTTTACTTCGTCAACATTTGTGTCATATCTATCCACATTAAATATTAATGAGGTATCATCTGCAAACAATACTATTTCACACATATCCTGCAAATAATAAGGTAGGTCATTAATATACACTAAGAACAAAAACGGTCCTAAGATAGATCCCTGCGGAACACCAATGTTAATCGGCGCACTGCAAGATTTCTCTCCATTAACAACAACGGTCTGTACCCTGTTCTGAAGATATGAAGCTATGAGGTCCTGAGATAAACCTTTGATACCATAAAAATTTAGTTTCCGTAATAGAGTGGAATGTTCTACACAGTCGAAAGCCTTAGAAAGGTCGCAGAATATCCCCAAAGCATTCTTTGAATTTTCCCATGCTTTATATATATGTGACAAAAGAGCTATTCCAGCATCAGTGGTAGAGCGCCCTCTTGTAAAACCAAACTGTTTGGCGTGCAGTAAACCATTTGAAACAAAATGACTACATAATTGGTTTAAAATCAATTTCTCGAAGACTTTGCTCAAAGTTGGTAAAATAGAAATAGGCCTATAGTTATTACAGTCTTCTTGGTCACCGCTTTTGAATAAAGGAATAACTTTACTAAACTTTAATAAATCAGGGAATATACCACAGTCACAGCATTGATTAAATATAAACGCTAAATGGTTGGCAATGTTTTCTATAATATTATTTACTAAATTCACAGACATTCCCCAGAGATCACATGTTTTTTTTAAGTTTAATGTTTTAAAAGTTTTAACAATTTCATCTGCAGTCACATGTCGCAATTCAAATAATACATTACACTCCGCAACATGGTCCCTCAAATAGGACTCCGCAAGCACTGATGATGAATTTAATTTTTTAGTAATACTAACAGGGACACTACTAAAGAAATCTTCAAAAGCAAGCGCAACATCAGCACTTTTGTCAATGACCCTGCCAGCATTTACAAGTTTTATGGTACTATTTGTCTGGCTTTTGCCCATTTCACCATTAATAATTGCCCAAACTGTTTTAACTTTGTTATCAGAGTTGCGTATTTTATCTCTGACATATAGACACTTGGCAGTGAAACAAACTTTTTTAAAAGTTTTTGAATAATTTCTAACATAATTATGAAATGACAAGTCTTTGTTATATTGCTTCATGCCATATAACTCATATAGAATGTTCCTGCATCTGTGTATACTAGGTGTTGCCCATTGACTAAATGGTAAATCCTTGGTGATACTTAAAGATTTAACTTTAAATATTTTTTTAAACTCATTATGAACTAAATTAAAAAGATTTGTAAACATTTCACAAGGATTATTATGAAAGGATTGATCATTCAGGTTAGGCAGTTTATTATTAATATTATCTCTAAATTTATCAATGCCTTTTTTAGTTATAGGCCTAACATTAATTCTTTTAAACTTAGGTATGCAATCCCATTCCAAAACTACTTTCTGGCCACAGTGATCTGAAGTCAGTATATTGAGGATATTTTTTTCTAGACAGTTGCAATCACAGTATATATTATCAATACAAGTTGCAGAAGTAGGTGTAATTCGTGTGGGTTCATCAAAAACTTTATACAGATTAAATGAGTGAAACAAATTAACTATTCGTGTTGCCGTTTGTGTGTGTGAAAGTAAATCAATATTAAAATCACCACATACTATTACCTTCTTTTTACTCCTGCCTAAACGCTTTAATGTTTCTTCCATGACTGTCTCAAACATATTATAGTCACTGGAAGGAGGTCTGTATACGCAAACAATAATGTAACGCTCAAGCTCAACACAGGACAGTTCAATGGTGCGTTCTACAGAAAGACTTACAATGTCAGTTCGTTCTTTGCATTTAACACTATTGTGTACAAAAATAAGAGAACCTCCATGAATAGCATGTGCCCTATAGTATATACTTTTTAATTTATAATTATCAATATTTAATAACAACTGACATTGTTTAAGCCAATGTTCTGTTACACAAAATATTTTTATACTATTATGATTTAAAAATAATTCTATTTCTAATAATTTGCTAGCCAAGCCTTGAATATTTTGATGTACAAAAAGGCTGCTTAGCTGTTGTCTTACATACTAGTTTAAATCTAGCATAGGGCTAGTTTGTCCGTCAACACTTAACCTACTTAACCTTAACCTGATGTATATAATTACTACTACATAAAATTATAGTAGATCGATGGTCTGATACCAAACATGTACCAGACTGGTTAATAATTTTATATGCTATTAACATAGCAAGTTCTCTCTTATATCTAAATGGCAGATACACTGTATTCCTTGTCAAGCAAAAAGTTTTTGTACAAGAATTTATGTCAAAATATATAAATGCATCACTATGATGATTTGTGAGGTTATATAATTTTAAGTTAATGTTATAGATAAATCTATTTTGATTTTGTGTCAAACCAGGCAAATATGGTAATGTACACAACATAAATTTGCATTTTGTCTCACTACTAATTTTCAACATTTTTTGAAATCCTATATCAATGTCATGTTTTTTTAAATTATGACTATCTCCATATAATATAACAACAATACTATTTTCATTAAAACTAAAATTATCTAATGAATTCATGATATATGTAAATGAACTATTAGGAGTACAAAAATTAGTTACTTTATGCCCTAAGTTGTTAAGAGTCCTTATCGATTTTAGAGTGATTTTTACTTGTTTCTGTAATTCTTTAGACGCTCGTTTAACAAAACTAAATTAGTAACAATGTGTGATGATATCTTAAATTAAAGATTCATTCAATATCTAAAATACGTTCGAGACAATTTATTGATATTCATTGTCCAGTTTGTTTAATAGCCAATAACCTAAGGCGTGTTTCAATTTTTTCCATGCGGGACGATCGTGTCTTTGTATTTTACACGGAATTTAATAGAAGAAGTTTTCTTATCTATACATATAATAAAATCGTAGGAAAGTCAAAACTGTACATTGAATATTTTTTTAAAAGAATACATAATCCATGATCTATAATCGATATAGAAGCCAAAAATATAGTTTTTAGAATTTTTGTCTGTTTGTCTGTTTGTCTGTTTGTCTGTTTGTCTGTTTGTCTGTATGTTTGACCGGGCTAATCTCGAAAAGTACTGCATAGATTTACTTCAAATTTTGCATGAATATTACTAACTGGTCGGGTCAGGCTATAGGCTACATATTATCAAGCTATCACCTACGGGGGAGGAGCTGTGAACCTTTATTTTTCTTACGTATTCTGTGTACTACGACAGCGTACAATCTAAAGACTCATGTTTAAATGTTTGTTTCGGGTAAGCCATGCTATTATCTAGCTTTACAAAATAAAAACTATGTCATTTACGTAATTTGGGCAGAGAAACAGTTAAATGAATCTTAGCAGTATAAAGACAAATTTGAAACAGCGCCATCTATGAAGTGTTAGAAAAATCAAACACACGTTAACTATTGGAAATTAATAATCAAATGACGCATATATAAATGTTGTTTGACAATATCTAGATTGACACTATAAAAATTATGCCATATAAGTAACTTGGGAAGAGAAACATAGTTTAAAGAATGTAAGTTGTATAATGTTAATTTTGTAACAGCGCCATCTATGAGATTTCGTAAAAATCAAATCAATTTACATGTTAACACTACTGAATACACTGTTGAAAATTAATAATTTAAATATAATTATGTTATTTATTTAACTCTTTAACCCATATCTTCCCTTCCCTATAAGGTATATTTCGTGTAAATAATAAATATGCTACATTTTTTTAAAGTGAGGGTAGATGTTTATTATTTTAAGTAAAACTAGACACCATTATCTACAGTTAATCTAATATTGATTGTGTTCATTAGTTACAATTTTAAAAATCTTCGTGTTTTATAAATTTACTAGCTTCGTCCGCTTTGTCTAAAACTTAATAAATTATATACTAAAACCTTCCTCTTGAATCAGTCAATCTATTAAAAAAACCGCATCAAAATCCGTTGCGAAGTTTTAAAGCTTTAAGCATACAAAGGGACATAGGGACAGAGAAAGCGACTTTTTTTATACTATGTAGTGATATTTATAAAGCAATTGAATGCCATAAAACCAAAAATATCAAATGCAATCTTCGTGTTTTGTGAATTTTCACCATCATGCGTTCCCACAAAAGGTAAGTTGTTACTTATAGGTATTTATTTTTTATAATGATAGCAATTCATGTTTTTTGTTGGTATTATAATATTACACTTTTAGAATGAAATAATAAAATGATGAATTCTTTTATTATTTTGAGGTGAATTGGGAACAGTAGTTTTTGATAAAATTTTATTTGTAAGTAGCTTTTTTTATAGATTTACAGTTAACTTTTGATTTTTTTATTTACAGATTCAATGCTCATAAAATTATATCGCCTTTGGAAGACGATTTCTGCTGATAATTTTACAACACCACTTGAAAATTGATGATTTGATGATAAAGATAGTAGCAGCGAGGATTGAGTGGAAATTAGTAATCATCCGCTTCGTCAATTTTTGACTGAAGTTAATGTCCAACGTCCAATGGTTCAATCATTGGAAGTATCTCGGGAAATTTTGGAGGATATTTTTCAGGAAGGAGAGGAGGGGCAGCCAACCACATATCAAACTACTACGTTTTAGTACCGAAAAAAATGTTATTGCCAAATGAAACGTAAATTTTGCACTCACAACTGTACAAGTAATGTTTTATTTTGATTTTGCGGTTATCTGATTAATATTTATCGTTATGGCTATCGAGGTACCGACCGTACTGGGATCAGAGTACATGATATTATACAGTTCATCATCCAGGATTGCTTAGAGCATTTTTACACTGAAAAAGATGTTTTCTTTGAATCGTAGTTGCTTCATTTATTTATTTTTAATCATTTTACATAATATGTTTTATATTTTATAAATATATCATTTTCATTATTTAAGT
>CAJQZM010034123.1:0-11047 GCA_907164665.1 Colias nastes
TATAAATATGATAAGTGAATTATTATTTCAATGTTATCTGTAAAATTGATCCAGGAGGAAATGAATTATATATTTTAAGCTGTCTTCTCTCTTGAAACTAAATATGAATATAATAATTACCTAGTTTGTTCCACAGAAGGTGTTTCTCCATGACCACGGCAGGATAATTTTACATATTTACAATCCATTTTTTCAATTTCCTTTTTATCATAAAAACGACTGGTATTCGTGAGATCAATCCACAGCCCAAGTTTCAACTGAAATTATTAAGATTATGAGCACTATTGTTAAAAAAATTTAATTTGTGTGCCAGTTCAAGATGGTTCGATGGTTTAAAACTTGTACAGTTTTAAACGAAGAGAACAACACAATAAATTAATCAAAATGTTGGCTAAGGATTTAGTGACGTTAATTTCAATACTTTACCTTTAAGTCTTTCACATAGCTAAATAGCATTGATGGCGTAAACCGATTACATTCAGGTAATTTATCATTGAATTGAGGTCCTAATGGCGTCTTAAATGCTAAGAATTTTTCGGCTATTAACCCTGATGATTTCCGTGGACAATGAAGCCACCGATCTGGCACTGGTCCTGGATCTTGGTTGGTCATTTCGACTTCGTAATCACAATCGTAAAGAAAAACACAAATCACTTCTGCAGGGATATCGCAGCCAATTTAAATATGATTAATAACACAACTTAATAACTTTTGTAATATGTCACACACTATCATTATATACACAAATAGTACAAATCCTAATCCAGTACAAATAATTAAAAGAAAATGAAATAATTCACCACGAAAGCATACTTTGGGTTTGGCATACTTTTAACGTGAAAAACTATGGTGAAAAAACTACACCACAGAGAAGTGGTTCTACGTACTTAATCTGTGTTCTACAACAAAGAATATACTACTCTCTAAGGGCGTATTCAGAAAGAAAGCTTGAAACTTATAAGCGCTTATCGGCGCTTATCGGCGCTTGTCAATGCTGGTTCGTTCTACACAAAGGAAGCAGGTTGAAGCAGACCAAAACAAATTTTAAATGGCGCTGACAAGCGCTTGTTGAAGCTTGTCGGAACTTGTCGGCGCCGATCAGCGCTTATCGGCGCATGTTCATATATTTTCCTGCGCGGGTTACCAGCGCTGACAAGCGCCGATAAGCGCTTATAAGTTTCAAGCTTTCTTTCTGAATACGCCCTAACGAGAGTTCTACAAGATTGTAGATCATAGAATACCGTAGAATACGCATTTGGCAATTGGCATTTGCCATTTGCTACAGAATACAGAGAGATAATATGCTCTGTGGTACAGATGTTAAAACTTCTCCATGACTTGCTTGACCCCAAGCATGTACCAATGGAAATTTAAATAAACTTCTGAAATAAGGATGATATATAAAGTAAATGCGATTTCACTTTCACAAATTCAACAACGATTGAATTCTACTAAATTAATTGTAGTGTAATTGGTACAAGTACTATGTGGTATTTGATGTGGATAGTGTACTTGAACGCTCACAATATCTTTGATCTTCTCTAATCTAAGTGTTCTGTTCTGTACAAATAAGCTAAAGTGCAACTGCAAAATTCATTCTAACACCCATCCAATTTATGCCCGTGCCATCTATTGCTGTACCTCGATTTTTATTATTAGTAGCAAAAATTATCAGCTCTAATATTTCAAATGTCTATCTACTATTGACGGTTCATGAGATATAAGGATACATCCCATCACAGCAGCCCACAAAGCAATTAGTATTATAGATACCTACTTATAGATACAGTCTGATGAAAAACAGACAGCGAAGTTTCAATAATAGGGTCCTATTTTTATACTTTGGGTATGAACCCTAAAAAGAGCAAAATAGTTAATCTATGTATGGGTTTCTATAAAATTTAAATTTTTTAGTTTAGTGACACTGCGGCAGAGATAGCACTATATTGAATACCTACGAATTGCTAATTGCGATCGTTTTGTTTTCGTAGTTTAGTGCGAATTCATTTTTGCTATTTTTAAAGCAGAAATTTTACGCTTTGATATTGACAATTACTCCGCAGGGCGCAGGCAGCCGCTCAGCAGAATATTGAAGATGTTCAAATAGTATCACAGAAGTTGGCGGGAAAACGTGTCGTCATCCGGTTGCGGAAATTACGTGCTATTTGATGCCTCTGCGTCTGCGCATTTCGGAATGTGTGGTGATGGATGACACGAAGGTTTCCATAAGCTAGGCGTCCACTAGGCGGATCGGGCCGGGCCGCATCGCAACGCAAAAATACGCCGGCCTATGTTTTGTATGAAACATCGTCCATTAGCGACGGATCGGGTCGGGGCGGGCCGCAACGCATTGGCGGATATCGCTTCGCAGGCGGATTTCTGCCGGCGGTGCGCTGCGGCCCGGCCCGGCCCGATCCGCCTAGTGGACGCAGGCAGGCGGATGTGAGCGGCGAGCGTCTGTTAGATAAAATCCGCCTAGGCGGTCCGCCGCGCCCCGTACAGGTGGACGCAGGAGCAAACAGCGCGTCCATTAGAGACGGCCCGTTGCGATGCGACCCGCCCCGATCCGTCTCTAATGGACGCCTAGCATTTCAGAAATGTTTATGCCCCACGATTGACTAGGATCTTAAATTATTAGATTAGTGTCGTCACAAAAGTTAGCCGAAAAATAATAATTATAATTATGTTCATCCGGTTGCGATCCGGTTACACAAATTACGACTTCACTAAAGATGCCTCTGCGCATTTTTGCTGACCTGTTAGATGTTATAGCGACACGAGGGCTATTCTTTTCTGTGGTTAATGGTGGACATTTTCCCAGTTGGAAAGAATTACATTGTCCTATTTTCTTTATATGTATAAAGTATGGTAACATATGGTAACTCCAAATATTAACGTAAACTTCAAAAATAGTCAAGGATGACAACCCTATAACTATTTTTAATTTTGACAGTAGTGGCAACTTATGAGAATGAGAATAACATAGCTTTGTCACATTCACACATATGAATTTAAGAGTGAGATGTTAAATATTTCGTCATTATGTTGGCAATATTCTAAAGTCAAAGTTGGTATTTGCCCAGACTCTGCCTGCCATTTTGTAAGATAGAAGGGAGATAAAAAATAGTTTTATGGTTTTAAAATTTCATAAAAGCTTCTTTGCCATTTCTATTAGGGCCCTTAACAAATGTTTAAATGGACGCTTCGTCCATAATAACTCAGGTGTCACGGGATGACGAGCAGTTAAACAACTATGGATCTGATAGAGGTAAAATCTAAACGGAGTTACACCTGTTACCTACTGCCATCAAATTGGAGCGTATAATGTTACCTCTTCGTGATTATTAGTGTGTGGGTTAAAGTAACAAGGATTTTAAGTGTTTAAATGTGAAGTTTCTGATGCTTAAATAGTGTTTACAGTGCAAGTGCAAGTCGGAGGTAAACAATTGAGACATGTTGCTACGATAACACTCGCGGCTGCAACCTTGAAGGCTTGTCTTGAACCAATCCCTTATCCCACACGAAATCAGAGTGTATGTCCGCGTGTGATGCGTTGGTGCTAATTGTATATGGTTGTTTTAGGAGCGGCTCCAGGTGGGCAGCATAATGACGGGGATGGAACCCCAGTATCGGGCTCCACCCCAATTGGCACTAAGAAGTCGAGCGGGAGCGGTGGATTCCTCCGCTCGCTACTTTGTTGTTGGCGCGGCGGCAGAGGCAAAGGGCCACCTAGTGGAAATGGAACTAACAGCATTGATGGCAGGGCTTCGCCCCCCCTTCTCGTTATGTCGGACCATGCGCCACGACCTTTACTGCCACCAGTTAGACATCAGGACATGCACAAAAAATGTATGGTGATAGATCTAGATGAAACATTAGTGCACAGTTCATTCAAGGTATGTTTACAATTGCCATTTCTACATTATATTATTAGAATTATATCAAGATGTGGTTGTATTATCAAGGACTGCATATGTTTTGTGTGATGTTATCTATTTTGTTTATCAATTTATCATATATCAGTCAAAGTTATACATCATATCTTACAAATCTTATACTTAAGTTGTTATTTATATAATATATTGAGATAACAGCTAAAGAAATTTTGATTTGCACTGTATTGCACAGTTTATTTTTGAGTTGATTATTTAATTTTATTGATTTTATTGATGTTGTTAATGATAGAGAACAAGTAAACATTCAAAACCCAACACTAAAAATAATATGTAAATTCTCTAAATACATGATTTATATTGATTTAATTCAAAATTGAGTAATATGTAACATAGTACATACCGTAGAAAATAATTATCTCATGGTACAATTAAGTTGCCAGTATGACTCATCCAAATGGCCGAGACATCTAATTGCCTTATACTTAGTTATTGTTATTAACAAGTCTTGTTTCTCGAGAACATTAAAATTTAATAAACAACAGTTCAAGGGTTATGCTTTTTTGTTATGTAAAAAATATAAACATGTTATATGAATTTAATATTAATTATCTAACACTAACTGTAAACTCACTATAGAATAGTGTTTTGTTAAAATTTCTCATTTGGAAAGTCAGTTTTCAAAAGCTGATTTGCTAGAACATTTTATCTGTCCATAACCCTCTTCATCATTTTGCCATTGATTGTAATCAAACTTCTACTTCTCAAGGTCCCTAAAAAGGGCCCTGGGCTATAGCCCTCCACTGTACAGAAAGCAGTGTATTTAAATTAACAGGACCATTTCTGACGAGACACTTTCAGTTTTGTGGTTGCGGATATTGTTTAGAATCTATCATTTTATCTTTGATGATTAGGATGTCCCAGCAGAACTATGTGATCAGCATGAGTTGGTTGTTTTTTAAACCATTTTCTTGGTTCCATTCCATTCAGAATAACTTGCTCTACATAAGTTATAGGAAGTAATTATCCTGTGTAGATTTGCAATAGCAAAGACTTACTTAAAATTTTTGATAGTTTGTTGTGTAACGATAAGATAGTTGCAACAATAAAGTAAAAATTCCATGTAATTAACATTGCAAACTGCATTCACAATCTTTAATTTGTGCATTCCAATCTTACTCAAGTAATACCTTTATAAAATGCAAAAAAGTAATAATTACATATTTTAAAAATTTACTTTTTCCTTCAACAGATAAAATATATGATAGAAGTTTTTTTAGATACAACAAAAATTTAAAAATTTATATTTTAACGAAAAGTTTTAAAATAAGGCAAAAAACATATGCTCGCTCAAATTCTTGAGGTTTTTAAATTGTTATACAAATGACATAATCACATTTTTAAAGTTGTTGCTTGATAAATATGTTGTATCACTATCACTACATAGTATAAAACAAAGTCGCTTTTTCTGTCCCTATGTCCCTATTTCCCTATTTCCCTATGTCCCTTTGTATGCTTAAATCTTTGAAACTACGCAACGGATTTTGATGCGGTTTTTTTTAATAGATAGAGTGATTCAAGAGGAAGGTTTATATGTATAATAACATCCATTAAATAGTGGAGAAGTACTGTTATTTTTGAGGTTTCTAATGTGATGTCGTAAATAATTACATTTTTTCCGCTTTCATTGCAAACGCAGGCTGAACCCTAACAGCCGTACAAATAAAAACTTGCTTATTCAAACCTTATGCAATGAATAGGTATGATAAGAATAAATAAATAATAAGGATGTCATAATTTCTTACAAATAAACCTGAAATAACGTCGATGTAACTATTCTCCCACTATGCAATAGGCGCGAAGCGGCAACGTAGCAATTCATTCATAAAATTATGGAAAACATTGAATTTGTCTATGGTTATGCCTTGGTGCTGTCATTTTGACGCTCGTTTGACTTCTCTCAAATAGGGATGTGACCTCGATTCAGAAAAATCGATTACTCAATAATCGATTTTTTTTGTTTAGAAATAAATCGATTTGTGAAAAATCGATTTAAAAAAAAAAAAAATAATCGATTTTTGTTTTCACCTCGACTTTTTATGCGAAAAAACCTATTCGATGTAAGGTAAAAGCCCCAATACCGGACCATGTACCAGTACCAGAACACTCCATGCATTTATATATATATACCTATATATTTGTGAATATAGATATACAAATACATGGAGTACAGATGGCGCTGATTTTTTTATCGACTTGTTCAGTAAACTAACTTACCAATTTTTTCATAATACTGAAGTTAGCTGTCAGGTGTAAATTTTAAAATTTATCACAAATTAATTACAGTAAAAAAATACTTCTAAAAATTTTCATTTGTAATTTTTATTAATTTTCACGTGAAATTTTTGAATTAATTTTTTGAAGTGAAACTTCTTTATCGGGGTTGGAAAAAAAATTTAGTGTAACATTTTTTCGTTACGCGTGACATTTTTACCACCACGCGTGATTTGACGTATTTCTGTAAAGTTGCATATAGTAAATTATTTTTTGAAAAATAAGGTCATAAAGAAGTTTCACTTCTTACGTGTGTACACTAGTACACGCACACATTTTTTTTTGAAGTGAAACTTCTTTATCGGGGTTGGAAAAAAATGTAGTGTAACATTTTTTCGTTACGCATGACATTTTTCCGTTACGCGCCATCTTTTTCTTATCCCTACCACGCGTGATTCGATGTATTTCTGTAAAGTTGCATATAGTAAATTATTTTTTGAAAAATAAGGTCATAAAGAAGTTTCACTTCTTACGTGTGTACACTAGTACACGCATACATTTTTTTTTATAATAATTTAATTGCCATCAAATATCATGAATATTTTTAGTCTGTCAACTTTAGTGTCATAATTTGTCATCCATCGCACAGATAGCACTATTTACAAAAATCGATTTAAATTGTGTAATTCTTATAATCGATTTATTAAAAATCGATTTTTACCATTAATAAAATCGATTATAAAAAATCGACGATGGAAAAAAAATAATCGATTAAAATAATAATCGATTATTTATTCACATCCCTACTCTCAAATTTATTGTTGAAGTTTCATCATACGATGTTCTGTCTATTTATTTGTAAAATATTATTGGAAATAATTTAAATATCATGAAATATGCAAGCAAATGAAAGAGAACACTATCTTAAAGTAAGCTATATGGAGAACGGAAAACAAATCACCACCGCGTCTGCCTTGAGATAGAGAGTTGCCAAATAAATGGTACTAAAAACAAGCTAAAAACCTGTGCTAAAAACATACAACTCCAGGCTTAAGAAGATTTATATTTTCTACGAAAGTTAATATCATTGTGATAAGTTTAGAAATAAGTTTTATGTATGTGTGGTTTAATAAATAAAACATTATAAAATATCAAAAGGGTTTTTCATAACTTCGTATGTTTTGACATTTCTTACAAAATTTTCCATTTCAATACTTAATGAAATTATTAATTTTCTTAACTTATTCTACTTCTCGTATTACTCTCATTGCCATTATCTCAAATTTAGATTAAAAATTGATTCTAAAACTTGTAAAACACAGCACAATGTACCAAAAGATATGTTATAACTCGGTTATGTCAGACTTATACTAGGGTGGTAGCCGGAATAACGTCGAAATAGCATTAGTATGAATACTTATTACGACGTTATACTAGGTTTCATTTATTACGTGTTTATTTGTATGATTTTTCCTTATTCTTAGTTTATTCTTATCATAAAATGTTATAACTCGTTTATTTGTACGGCTGTATGAGTTTTATCAAAATAATGTACTAAGTATTGTACACATTGAAAAGGTCTACAGAAAAGTCCGCGATGGTATATGTCTATCTCTTATGGATAACCCACAATAACTTTTTTTTGTCATTTACTTTTTACGACAAATAATGGTTAATTTTCGAAGCGATTTTAACCAATACAGCATTAATCCTTAACCAATTAAATACCTTGAATACATTGTTCATTTAATATATGTAGATCTATATGGCCCTTACACCGTATGATTTAAGTGAATATTTTCGAAGATATTACAGTTTTAAAAATTGTGGGACGTAGCGTTTGCGGCGGTACCGGCCGCCATTGCACCCGTGCGAAGCCGGGGCGGGTCGCTAGTCATCAAATATATCTAAGCTAGCCAATGTTAGCCCTATAGAAAACATCTCCTAACCGATTAAAGATGTAACAATGGTGTAGTCAGTATAATTTGATATGTTATCTATGCATTCTGCTGTGTGGTTTTATTTATTTATTTTATTTATTCCTTGTTAACTTGATTATGTGTAAACTTGCTGTGCCGCGCGGTTTCACCTCCAGACGAACCCACGTTATCTTAACTAGCTGTGCCGCTTGGTTTCACTCGCAGGCGAACCCACGTGCAAAATCATGTATTTCTATAGCTCATGTGTTATTCTGATGTATAATCTATATTCTTGTAAATTTTCATGCAAATCCGTTCAGAAGTTTTTACGTGAAATATACAAAAATCCATACATCCATCCATGCTGCGTATTTCCAAACTATACAAGGCCAGCACGCAACGGTGTGAAACTAATCACGTATAGTTTGGAAATAACTTTTTTACAAAGTTCTTCCAATCTATACAACAGCAGTACGCAAATACTCGCGTATACTTACTTTGTAGTGAAGTAAGTAAGAATAGCGCTCCAAAACATACAGCGCCAGTACGCATACGGACTAATCGTGTATGTTTCGGAGTAAGCGCGGCGTTTTTCCATTGCTCGCGTTTATATTATTGTGTTGCTGTTTTTAAATCTATTATTACAATGCATACACGAATGTTGCGTACTGATCGTGTATAGTTTGTATCGTGGATGCTTGCGTCTTCGTTCCCGACTATACTACACGACTTACTTACAATTGACAATAGTGCTAAAAGTAAAAATCTAATAAGTCCAGAAGAAGACGGTTGCGAGGCGACGGAGCCCCGCTTTGCGGGGCTCCTATTTTTGTGTAGTTAAAAAAAACACGAACCTAACCTAACCCACATTATCTGTTACCTATTTATTTTCCTAAGCTTACATAATAATATTTTTATTCCATATTTTACTGAATCAATAATAATCAAGGAGAATAAAAGTAGATAGATATAGCTGTACAAATCTATGATTACCTGTATATTTATTATTTCGTTCAAGTGTAAGTGGTGTAGTATATTTGCGTACTGATCGTGTATAGTTTGGAACGAAGACGCAAGCATCCGCGTTACAAAGTATACGCGATCAGTACGCAAAATGCGTGTATATATTGTAATCACAGACTTAAAAACAGCATTACAATATATACACGAGCAGTTTCCTATGGTTGCGTTCTGGCTATGTATAGTTTGGAAAGACGCATCCATGCTAACAAACTTTCGCGTTTATAATATTAGCATGATATCTATTTAGGACAACTTCGTAATTTTTTTCAATAGGGACAATTTAATTATTCGGAAATGATATTAAAGCGAAATACCTTTGCCAGATGTCCTTTGATGAAAATAAAATAGCCCCAATTTTTTTTCACTTTTCCAATTACGTTTTCATCTCTGAAAACTTAACCGCTGTAGAAAGTTGTATGTATAAATAAATATATTTTCAACATAATATGATCAAGTTACTGTTTGACGTGAAAATAATATTTGGAGAGAGTCGTACACAAATTAATATGCCTTCGTAATGTTTTCTTTACTCGTAAAATTAAAATAAAATCCACACAATATCTCTATATTTATGTTTCATTCTGGGAAATAAATTACGCGAGAAAAACTGTTACGAAATTAATGATCAAATTAACAGACGCATTACTCATTTTTACAGTATTTTCCTCGTTAAATTTTCGGATTGACTTAAATATTTCTTTTATTTTTTGGTGAATGGAAAAAAATTAAGATTTCAAAAATTCTAAATAATTACGTTTTATTAAGTATTCTTTATTTTTCTTCTCCATTAATAAAATAAAAAATATATAAAATTACACATATTAGGCATAATCCGCACTATGCCGCGGTTTTTGAACGTGATTTTATGATTCAAGAAAACTTATGTACAAGTGGCCTGACTTGCGGTTTTTCCCGCGACTGATTTTAAAAACCGCGGTTTGTTACAAAATGCTCGTGGGTAAAAATCGCTATACCTACCCTTTGATACGTACTTGATATAGGATAGCCCCTGCTTCTACTCAAGGATATTTCTTTATATGCGATAAAATAATTTACTCAAGAATTCAATATTAAACTGTTTTACTTATAATTGCCACGATTATACAGTTACAAAACAAATCCAAAAATGTGACTAACTAAAAGTTGGCTGTAGCGAAAAAAGAGGGTAATTGAATTGTCTTTATTTATAGTTTCGTTCTTGCATCGTTTATAAGTTTACTAATAACTTCATAAATAATAATTATGAGAAATTTTTGTAGGTGTGTGTGTAAATTATCAGATTTTGATGTTAATTAATTGTGTTTATATTTACTGCATGTTTGTGCTAACGACCCTCCGTGTTTTTGATAAAAAAAAACATACTTTAATAATTTTATTTTCATTTTACGAATTATTTATATTATATTGTTATCCTGTTTACACCCAATTTATCGAAGTTTGTTTTTGGAAACAGGATTATTAATTATTATTGCTATTAAGGAACAGATAATATTAATCCTAAATTTATGGTGAAAAAACCGACTTTTGTTGATTAAATTAGCTGTGTGATTTCACGCAAGCCTTTCCTTATCTGGAGGTCAATAGCTTACAAACTTAAAAGCTGTGATTATTTAGGTGTAAAGTGAGGTTAGTGAACTGCAATTGTTAAGCTTATTTCGGTAAGAAACGTGTTTAAGTTGATAAAAATATGTACTAAAAAAAATACTACAGATCCTATTATCGTCATGACTCATGTACTAGTATTTACCCTAAATTACCTAGGCGTACTTGATTTTATATTTTCTCACTTCAGACTCTATATTCATAGTGTGTAGTGTGTACTAACGAAACTCATATATGACCATTATTTAGTTATTTACTAATTTAACTATACGCTGCGCCTTCATAATATTATGATTGCACAAAACAGTGAAAAGCCATACAGCAGTTTTCGAATTA
>CAJQZM010034130.1:0-12949 GCA_907164665.1 Colias nastes
CGCCGCGCCAGCGCCGCCAGCCGCAGCCGCGCCGGCAGACCGAACGGGCCCTGCCAACGTTTGGGATTTAGTTGTTTAAAACTAACAAGTCAAATATTATAAGAGTAACGAGAAAACATGTATGTATAGGGTGAATAAACTGCTGTCTAAAATTAAACAAATTACATGCTAAACTATACATAAGGACAGATAGACAGAAAACGGGAAGCGAATTCGTTTTTTACTATGCAGTGATATCGAAAAACACTGAAAATATAGTCGGGAGGCCTAATATTTTATTTATATATAAAAAAAAATATTGAAAATTATATTAAGCTAAATCTTGCTTACTTTCCTCCCGTTGTAAGTGTGCAAAATTGCAACAGTTTTGTTTAAACCTCTCACCTGTACGGCATTATCCTGACTAGTATCTGTGATGGGAGCAGCGCCGTTTCGCGGTGTGTCCTGTTGTGTCACGATGTTGCGCGACGCGTCGTGTTGTGACGTGTTGTTGCGCACTTCGCTCACGTCCGTCGCCTCCTCGTCCGTGTCGCTGTCGTCGCTCATATCGTACGTGTCGTCTATATTTACATAATAACTATTTATTTATTTATTTAGCCAAACCAACTATCAATTTTAGCATTCAAATATTGTGAATTAGTTATTTGTGATTAAGAGCACATTTTGTTGCATTGTGCTTACCTGGTTATTTATGAAAATAATAAAGTTACGATAGAAATTATAATGACATAAATTTTAAATACTAACTCGACTGCCGGCGTCTGTTTGATGGAGACAGTGTAGTGGCGCCATCTACAGTGGTTGTGGTAACTTGGGCTTCTGACAAACCTGGAAATATTAAATAAACATATTATTTTAACAGTTTCACTGGGTCAACATCATATTTTAGTAAATACTATAAATTAATATATGCATGGAATCAATAAATTATCATTGGTTGTATCCATATTGTCTCAATCGTCAAAGTGTGCCCCGTGAGGCACGTGTAAGTTTAATATAATAATATTAGTTTTAATTTTATAAAATAATGACTTATCTTTGACTAAATGATAAAGTTCCGTAGGTTCAACAACATTTTATTGTGTCGAACCTAATGAAGTACAGAAACTTGTAATATCTCATGTACCTAGCTACCACCGGAGGTCCTTCGAGCCGGATTCGTAGTTAACAAAGACAGAAAAGAAGTGCTAACCGTTATCAGGCTTGGCGAGCACGGCCTTGGGCGCGACGTACTTGGCGAAGGGCGGCCAGCGCTGCGCCAGCACGAGCGCGCCGGCCGCCGCGTAGAACGACAGGAACAGCGCCAGCGTCGCGCCCGCCGCCACCGCGTACTGCGTGCGGGACAGCGACGGCTGCACACATACCCATGGGGATCACACAGTATTTGTATACTAAATGTTAAAATAGAGTGACTTTTTTTTTTGACAAAGGTGTTATAATTCTACTTTTTCTTTTATTTTTATATCTATTGTTCATTGAATTTCAAAATTGCATTTCATTCTACTAAACTGTAGTTATGTAAGTACCTTATTATCTGATATTACGAAAATTGTTTCTAGCGTAACTACCTCTGGTTCCAACGTAGCAAAGTGCATTTCAGCATCAATAAATCTGACATCAACGATGCGGTGATCGCGCGTGATCGAACTTTGGGGGTGCATGATGTCTAAAGCAGTATTATTTCCAGTGTGATATAATATAGCTCTGTTTCTTATTTTAAATCCCGTTGCTATGAAAGTGTGGGTCAAACCTGTATGGTGACGGTGAACTCCTTGAGGCGCTGTTGCTGCGCGTGCAGGTGCGGGGCGGAGCCCCACAGCGCGGCGCTCCACAGCCAGTCGGGCTCGGGCTCCGCCGCCGTGTCGCACGCCGCGTCCGACTGCAGCACTATCAGCACTATGTAGAACCCAAGCGGGTACTGCGAACGCTGCATACACCATACATATAGATTTAATTGCAATAATACTACATAGTTGCGAACTACTCCTATTTATTCAATCAATTACTATCGCGACCAACTAATACTACATCGCGAAATTGAAATTTGTCTGCCAATAAATTTGAATCATAACTAGGTATAACATCGAGAACTATTTATTAGATTTTTAATTGTTAAGAGATCCCTCATAATGATAAGGTATTAGGGAGTTTTCGACCTCTCTAAAGCGTTTCGCTTAATTAATCATCTGACTTTACTTGGTAAATGGCATTTAAGGTATGAAAACGTTATTTTTACATATTCTTCGTACCGGAATTTGCATCGCCCCAGAGCGCATCATGGTGAGCCGTAAGCCAAATACTACTTCCTCGTTTGTCTGCCTAATTGGGCACTGAAACAGAAAGTTAAGACAAAACATCTTGGTTATAAAATAAATAATAATATTGTTATAATGTTGGTGTTCCCCAAGGATCTATGTTTGAGCCGCTTCTCTTTTTAATTTATGTAAACGATTTTCCATTAGTTGTTGTATCTATTAGTTTTTTTTTGTAATATAAAATGTGTGGTAACCGTATAGTTCTGCACGGAGAGCGTGGCGCAGGTGACGGTGTCGGAGGAGACGACGAGCCGCACGCTGCTCTCGCCGCCCGCGAACCGGTAGTGCAGCACGCGCGGCGCAGACTGGATACCAATAACATTACATTATATTTAAAGTTTTCCCATGTTCTTATAGTTATGGGCTCACTATCATAGGTTTATCTACATAATGTATTTCGATTTGAACTTTAGATTGGACCTACTTGATGAAAATTGATGTAAGTAACTAGCTTTATAGTTTTAAAAACAAAAACTATAATTCAGTTTTACACGACACTTTATTTTACACCGTTTTACCTACGAAATTAATTAAGTAGGTAATTGATAAAAGTTTCTTTAATATAGAACTTGTCATAGGAAAACCTCACCTTAGTAGCGTTGAAGGAGATAGGTTGGTCTTTTACAAGTCTCCAGACGGGCGGCAACGCCACTCGCACGCTGAGCGTGGCGCTCGCGCACGACGTCGACACGTGCAGAGAGAACGCGCGCAACTCCTTCGCTGAAGTAGTACATAAAGTATTGAATAGATAACTAAAAACAGACATATATGAAGGCTCCAAAGACATCTTCTGATATAATTAGGTAAGATTAAGTACTATGATATTGAAGGTTTTTCTTCCCTCTTTATTAATTTCTGCTGTATCTGGCTGAAATGTATCACGCAGAAAACTAATCGGTAGGAATAATTCATAGGTTTTTTTTTCTACGAACCACCAACTTATTAGCACCCGCAGAACAGTTTTTCAGTAATTCTATCGTGTTTCATGCCGACTTTCGAATCGGATGGAGTTTTAAAAAATTGACTATTCATAGATATTAGTTTTTTTTGGGTACATGAATAGGAAAGTATCGATTTTAAATTTGGATTGAAACAATGTCTGCTTTAAGGTGTTTATTTTTGAAAGCTATTTTACAAGTTAGCGATAGCACAGCTTACAACATTCAGTATTGTTGGTGTCGGGCGCGGCGGCGATGTCGTCGGGGCAGAGCGTGCGCTCCAGCTCGAACAGCGTGCGCCCCTCCATCTCGTACGGCAGCTGCCAAGTCACTGCACCTGCAGAGTTTAATGAAACATTATTGACAACATCTGACTTATATCGTCCCTTGATTTATCTATGAGGGTTCAAAGCTTTAATTCAACGATGGCCAACTGCGGTTTAACAAAAAACATGTTGACAAACTTTTGATTCTTCAACATGCCGGTTTCCTCACAATATTTTCCTTCACCGCTTTAAGCAGTGGTGACGTTATCCATTAACGTTATTAAATTATTAAAAACTTCTGTTTCATATAGGTATTCATTACCCACAAATTTTTCATATATTAATCCAGCTCTAGTCAGTAGTCCAGGCACTATAGGCAAGTTTTAACTTTAATAAGATACAAGTTTGTAAACCTGCTATTACGGCAATATGTATCACCTGTGCGTTGCCTGGAGGTGACGAGCACGGGATGCGAGGTGGCGCCGCCGTCGCTCCGCAGCCACACCACGGTCGGGATATCGGCTGGTACCATGGATACCTACAAATCGATTCAACCTTCATTCATATTTTTTAGGTGAAGAGAATTTATGAAAGAAATTCTGATATTATTTTCTTGAGCTCCAAAAATAAAACGAATACGATGAACATTTCATGTGCTTCTATCGAAATGTAAAAGAAACTTCTTTTGTAATTAGTACAGTTCTTATTTCTAGTTAGGAATAAAAAATAATTACCGGATTAAAGTCCAATAAGAACTCGACGCTGCTATTGAGAGACAGCGTGTAAACCTCATCGTAATGTAAGCTGTGGAAACCAAGTCACAATATTATTTTAGCATTAGTAAGTATTAGTAGGTATTGTAGTTTTGATTTGCATAAAATCATTATGTGATGACTGATGAGCCCTTAGATGAGCAAATAGTTACGCAGCAAACGCCCTACTATCTACGTATAGTCTATAAAGCTCTTGTTGGCTGTTTGTTTGTAGTTTGTTGGCTGTTTGTTTGAACGCGCTAATCTCAATAACTACTGGTCCGATTTGAAAAATTCTTTCGATATTAGATAGCCCATTTATCGAGGAAGTGAAGTCCCATGTCCCCTAGTGGGGTAAGGGGCAGATGCATTATACATCTGTTTTACTGATCGATTTTCTTTAGGGACAAGTAGGTGATCAGCCTTCTGTGTCCTACCAGATCGAGACATTTTTTTTTCTTTCGTATCCACCGGGAATCGAACCCAGGAACCCTCGGTGTTACGCTCACGCGTCAACCACTGTACCAAGGAGGCGGTCATCGAGGAGGGCTATAGGCTATATTATATCATTACGCTAAGACCAACAGGAGCGGAACCATGCAGGTGAAACCGCGAAGCGCAGCTAGTAATATTATAAATGCAAAAGTTTGTGAGGATGGATGTGTGTGTGTATGTTTGTTACTCTTTCACGCAAATACTACTTAACCGATTACATTGAAATTTAGCACACATATTATTAGTGGATAAAACCTATCTTATGTGTTAATCCAACTTCCAAGTTGGATCCAACTTCGAAGTTGGATTAACACATAAGATAGGTTTTATCCTGGAAAACCCACGGGAACGGGAACTGTGCGGGTTTTTGTTTGTTTTAGGTACATAAATTGATTGTATTTTGTTGTAGTGAAAAAAAGACCTAGATAATATATTTATAAATAAATATTAAAAATAACTAGCTATGGAAAGCGTTAAAAAACCTGTTAGGAAACTACAAGTCGAACTTTCGTAAAAGCTGTCTATAGAATCTACTGGTACCTAAAACATCAATTTTATTGTTCTATTGCAAGTTGGGAATATTGTTCAAGTTAAGGTTGAGTATAAAGCTAGGGCACGATTTCACCCGCGGATGAACCTGTAGGCAAAAGCAAGTATTTCTATAGCTTATGCGTTATTCTGGTACATAAACATCACAAGCTGATAGTCCAGCTTTGGTTAATTTCATTAGCAAACACACAACCTAACTACATGAAACCTTGGATAAGAACATAGCCTCTGCATAAGCAAAGATAATACAATACTATAATATTATGTAAGTACACTAGTAACTTATGAATGTACTCTAAAGTAGTGGGCAGGTTCTTTATGAAAAAAAATAAAGCAATACAAACTTATGTAGGTACTAAAAATGCTATTAGGATATGTAACTATTTGGTTTCGAGGCTATAATATCCTTATTTAGAGACCTTGATTCACCTCATTTAAAATACAAGAAATTTATTATTGTTGTATATTTTCATCATCATCCATGCTTATTTCGGGATCAATTGAAAATTTTAACCTCCTGAGACCCAGGATTTTTTTCTCTTTCTTTTTTAATAAAAATTAGCTGTATCTGTTCTAATGCAATTATAGATATTCAAAAAAATGGTAAAAAAAATCTTTCGTGGAAAACTTGGATTTTCTTTATGTCATGTATATATTACAGGGGGTCCCAGTTCAAAGTGTAATAAGTTTATGAAAATGAAGAAAAACTACATGTTTTTTTAGTTTATATATAATTTTCAACTTGAATCTAAATATTTATTATTCTATCCATTGTTCTGTGCCTATTTTTTGTACCTTGGTTCAAAGATAGGTATTTTTAAGGGTGAGAAACGACCAGTTCAAGTATATTGCACCGGCGCGGCGGTGTATTTATATTGTCACGTCCACCCCTAGGTCTTATTTCTAATCCATCCTCTCGGTCAGCCTCCTCTTATGCTTGGTCCACGTCATGTGCGTCCCCGAGATGGCCTGCCAACAACTGAAGATGACATACATAGTGACGATTCTGTTCTGAAATGACTCATACTCATTGGACGAATGGAAGAAGAATCATTTTCTGGTATTTCGGCGGCTTCATCAGTATCATTTGGGGGATTATCTTCATCTCAAACATTTTTTTATTCAATTAGACTTCTTCTAAAAGCAATTTTGAATCTCCACAACAGTATTAACATTTACCACCGATTCGGAAAGCAGTATCTATGGAGAAGAACCGGCAAGAAACTCCATAGGTCCATCATATAGGTCAATATTTGACTCATCCATGTGTTGGTAGATCTCAGTATCTTATAATCCTTGAAAATTATAATAAAATCTGTAACATAAACTAAAGAATGTCATATAGGTAATACATGGGGCCCTAGTAACCACTACCAATTTGGCAAGAATTGAGACCAAATGTCTTACCAGTATGACATAAAAGAAAACATTCATATTTTTCACAAGTTTTAGATTTATCTTACTAAATAACTATTGCGGTTGCAGAAATAATATCTATTATCATTAGATATACAAAGATATACTGCAATATACGAATGGTTCCACTAGAAATGTAAGATTACTGACCACGTGTTTGCCGTCGCACAGCCACCGTCAACTTCGAAATGAGAATACTTCAAATCACTGTCAATTATAAAACCAAAAACCGTTTAGTATAGTGGATGACATACCACTACATCGATTTGAGGTATTATTCCCGCATATACGCAAAAGATGGCGTTGAAATATTTTTTTATTGTTTATGTAATATATATATGACCGCAGGCCCCAGGAGGTTAATATTATCACAGATACAATAATACTAACAGAACTATAACTATACTAACTAATGTAGGTAGTAACTAGTAAGGTAGGTAGGTACTGGTTTGAAGAACTGTATTTACTCATTGTTTAAAGAATTGCTTTATATAAAAGAGTACTTATTACAAAATAGTAATTATGTAATCTAAGGTTAAATACAAAAATAAAAATATATGTAGTAAATAATGTTTTTATTTATTTGAACAATGCCTCATTTTACAAATATGTATGTACATTGTTCCCAGACCCCGAAATATGGTTTTCAGAAATCTGGACTTTTCTGGAATATTTATTTATTATATAATATAACTAGCTAGGTGCCTCAACACTTCAGCAGACGTTGTTCTGTCTTATTGTCCCTCTTTTGTGTATACCACAGGTGGTGTATACTATAGCAGAAACCTAACTTTAACAGACACCTAACTTTAACAGACACCTAACTATAGCAGAAACCTAACTTTAACAGAAACGTAAATTTTGCAGAAACCTAAATTTCATAGAAACCGCGCGCGCCGTTTTATTTAGCGGCGTCAATTAAATATCACACGTAAGATGTCATACAAGAACGACGCCCGCAATTAATATTTTATGAATAAAACAATTTTTGTACTATCATATATTTTCAGTTTTCTCACGATTCAATATTATGGTGACGATATTGTTGCAAGATATGATACAAGAACCGCTCTCGCTTTCAAAATCATTATGCAGTGTTATGCTCGTCATGAGAACTACACATATAAAAGAGATAACGATAAAGATATAGATATAGTATTTAAAGGAACGCGAGCTGTTTTATGTTTAGTGTTGTGTCGAGTGCAGTCTGTTATAAAGCTGGCAAGCGTGCACCGGGTAGCAAGTTGCAGTGGGGCGCGTGTGCGTTGCATACTCACGTCTGCTGCACCACCGTGACGGACTGCGCGCGCGCGCCGCCCCACCACAGCGCACACAACACCGCACACAAGTACATGGCATTCAACATTCACACCGACACTACACACTACACTATCGCGGAGTTAGTGTTCTAGTTTCCTCGCAGCCACTTTGTTTACTCATCCTGAAGCGACGATCGCCTCACATTGCGGTTTTGTATTCCTAGTTATCGGTACCGGAAAAACTACAATCGTGGTGACAGAAAACGCGTGTCGTAGCGGGCAGCTCAGTGCGAAAACATAAAACTCGGCTTTGCGCCGGCCGAGCCCGTGATAGCGGCTATCTGAGCCTTATCAGATATCGCCGATGAGTCCTGCGCCGATACTGATTTATCTTTCGATTCTATTAACTCTTTTCATAATCTAGGTGCGCCTAACGAATTTCATAAGTGTATTCGATAAGTTTTATGGAATGAAATAAAGTGCACTAAAATACTGTTCCGGTTAACTCTGGTTTCACCAGAAGTGAGATTTTTTTATGAGCGTGTATACAAATAGATATTTAATAATCGTGCCGATGTACGCACACGCAAATATGTACCTTAATAAACATGTAATTATTATAACAAAGTAAAAGATGTGCGGAGAGTAGGTCAGAGCGTCGGCCGCTAGAGGTCGCCGGGTCGCGATAACGCTATCTCGCGCTCATTTGTCAAGGATTCCTGTTATTTGGCAAATTTTGTCGCGTGGAATGTACTAAGGGTTTCCCTACTTTGATTGTTCTACAAAACTTTAATAATAATGTTGTATATTTTAGCATTATCTATACGGAATATTAACCTACCTAATAACATATCTGACATCATTGTCGGTTTTGATATTCGTACTTAATTCGACTACATTATTGCCATAAGTTTATTATACATTTACATTACATTTTTTCGAGTTTAGAGAATAATAGTCTATTGTCTAAACTCTAGATTAGAGCTATTGAAATTATTTAACAATTATTGATATTTTATGTTGTGTACTTCATAAGTAAGTGCTTAGTATGTTTGACAGTTAAAGATAAGCTAAACTAACTTACAATACTTTACAGGGCACGCATCTAACTTACAGGTTAGGTTTTGGATGTTGTTCATATCCATTTGTTTTCAAATCAAAAATATAGAAATGCTAGAATTCAATGACATTTATGTATTTAAAAATTTGTGATTACTATGTTCAAAAGCTAGTTTGAATAGCATTAAGTATAAAGAGAAAAACTAAACTAAATTTTATAAATGTAACTTTAAGAGTTACTTTAATAGATAGTTACTTATAATAAGTTTCGTTGGTGACGCCACTTAACAGCAACAAGAGGAAAAAGGGTTTATGCAAAAAATAAAAAAAAGTAAAGCGTGAGAAAATAATTTATTGAGTATAACGAATTATACATTAACATTAAAATTAACTACCTATTAAACATAATATTGTCGGCACACACACACACACACGCACGCACGCACACACACGCACGGGCCCGCGTGCGCACACAACGAGGTAGAGGCGAAGCCCTTGTGCTTTCTAACACTTAGCTAAAGCTGACAAATTAATATTTATATTTGTTCATAAATGGCAAAACATGTAGCAAAATATTCCTTAAAAAATTACCTTCATTAAATATTCAAATTTAATTCGTTACAAATATCCTAAAATTGTACGATACGAACGCATCAAATGAACACAAAGGCAGTAGACAGATCAAATACAACACAGTACGAGGTGATTCATACACAATTTATGTTATCATGTACTATAATCTGATAGATAACTTGGATTTTGGAACAAATACCAAATATGATATTAAGCAGTTTGTAGAATGACACTATTTTTAAAAACTAATATAGAATAGAAAACGTAAATAAGGCGGGAATGGAAGTCACATTCTATTCTTTACTAGCTTTTAAAAATGTAAATTAATAGCATATATACACTATTAAATCAGAAATCTCATATAATTTAAATTACAAACATAACAAAATAAATAAATGCAACAATTATGAATTGAAACTTCAAATAAAACATCAGGGTAAATGCTACATGTTGCTACGTCAGCTGTAGCTATCCGACCGTTTCTGTCACGACTCCATACATCACTAGTCCTATAATACTACCTCCTGCACCACACTCGCACTGACCTTGTATATAACCACACTGATAAAAATCATCAAATAACACTTCACTCTTAATGAAGATAACTAAATATATTTTCGTAACATATTGTTAGTCAGTAAATCTGTCCGCTAAGCCTGAATATAGTATCAATCATATCTTATTATAACATTTCACTGATTTGTTAACTATAACGTCTCGAAGCAACTTACAATATTACATGATTACATCACTAAAAATATGTTTTTATTTTTTGAGACTTTCAACACTCGCACACTGACGTTTAATCGGAGCCATTTTCATTGGTACATCTAACATATAGAAAAATAAAATATATTCTATACAAATATGTACTTTATAACCAACGTAATAAGTACCATTTTTCCAAAGCAACACCTCCATAAGCACACAGAGATACAAAAAAAATACCAGTGAAGTCAGGACATTCAGATCGAATTCTAAGCCACACATTTGCATTACATTGCTGCAACTGGGGCGTATTCGAACGAGTTTATTAACAAACGAGCAATGTATTGCAAAGCGTGGCTGTAGTATAGTATACTGGCCCGTGTGAACTGGCGCAGGCGGGTATAGCGGTGGTTTAGTGGTTCGGTTTAGTGCTGGCGCGAGTAGCGCAGGCCGAGCTCGTCGACGACTGCCTCTATGGCGGCCAGACACTCGTCCAGTTGCTCGCGTGTGTGTGCAGCTGATAGACAGAACCTGCAATATAAGGATTGATATGTTATTTTTTGTAATAAATAAATTATATTGTAGTGAAGTTTCATTATTGAGAATATTTGCTCATATTACTACTAAAGTTTGTATATTTGTTTTTCATTTATGTCGCAACAGAGCGATATCGTAGGTTTTAAGGGGAGTCCTTTCAGCGAAGCGAAGTAAAATTGGTTTGCAAGATCAAATTTTTCATGTATTTGCAATTATATGACGCTTTTAGAAAAAATAAAACTTCAAGATATTGCCTAAAAAGTGTTGTGTATTTGTTACACAACCACGTGTATTTTGCTCGATCATATAAAATCATAAAAATAGGCTAAAATAAAAATTGAAAACGAATTATTTAATAATGAAATTTCTGATTTTGCAAATAATTTTTATATAAAGATATGTATTTTGATGTACTGCAGAAAACGTGCTAAATTTTGGTTTTCAACTGAAGCCCTGTAATTATTAAATACATATTATATCTCAGAACTTAACGTTGCCAGGCGTTTTCTTGACAAGCCGACACTAGGAGCGACTCGCGCAAACGGCGCGTTGAAATACCTCGCTTTAATGCTAATGCTAATTAAGAGGCTAGAGTGATGTAGGCTATTTTTATCGCACATAAAACATTTCATTTCTAAGGGAATTATCTTTGCTCATGCGGGTGACGCTGCAGTATTTTAAAAAATGAAACGTGCGTAGAATATAATCCTTACTCATTTTAGTTCTATTTAGAGTAGAATAAAATAGAAAATCAATTTAATCCTTAAAAAATGATTCAACATAAGATTCATAATAGGTACTTATAACTACAAATGCAGTTGAATTGAGAACCTCCTTCCTTTTTTGAAGTCTGTTAAAAATGATAAAGTATAATATTGAGTGTTATTGAAGTGAAACTTCTTTAGGCGTTCAGAGTAAAATTTCAAGGTCGCGTCATGGCAATACCGTCACGTCATGGGGTAAGGAGTCGATTTTGGTATCTTTGAATATTGCCAAAGAAGTTTCACTTCTGACACGTGTGTTAGGCACATACGCTTTATTTTTATTTAGCTTGTTTATAATTAATTCTTGTACAGTACCTGATGCGCGCCTTGTTGAGCGGCGTGGCGGGGAAGCCGACCCCCACGGTGGCGACGCGTCTCTGTTGGAGGCGCTCCACCGTGGCCGCCATCTTGCTGAACGTGTACACCAACATCGGCACCACGGGCGAGTCCAGGTGACCGAACGTCACCACGCCCATCGCGCGCAACCTGAACCGTACGATGATGATGACTTTGCTTAGTCATTTTTACATTGTTTTTTGTTGGCAGTTGTTTTTAATTTTAAATAAGTAAATCATAAATTTTTGAAGTGAAACTTCTTTATCGGGGTTGGAAAAAAATTTAGTGTAACATTTTTTCGTTACGCGTGACATTTTTCCGTTACGCGCAATCTTTTTCTTATCCCTACCACGCGTGATTCGACGTATTTCTGTAAAGTTGCATATAGTAAATTATTTTTTGAAAAATAAGGTCATAAAGAAGTTTCTCTTCTTACGTGTGTACACTATTATAGTACACGCACACATTTTTTTAAACTATCGGGTTATACAGGGTGTCCCACTGTGTATACTAAGCGCGAAGGGACTTGTAGTTTTGCATACACTGATCACGTAGAAAATGCTTAAACAACAAAATTACGTCAAAAATTTTTTGCTAAATATTTCCTTAATGTTTTCTTCTCTAACTTCGCGCAGCCGGCATATACCGCTTCGCTAATGTGAGCATTTTGTCCATGAAAACATAATTTTAAAAGAAAATTCACGTGCGGATGGCAAAGTTAGGCGGGTTGCTTGTTAGGGGTGTACACATAGAATTTTAAGAATTCATTTATTTGAAAAAAAAAATGCGTCTGAAATTTTTAAAGTATTTTTTACGTACTCAGCGTATGCAAAACTATAACTTCCATTGAGCTTAGTATACCAACAGTGGGACACCCTGTATATGATACGTCCGATACAAATTTGTGAAAAGTTTGTCACACACGTGTGACACTCACACTCACCGCTCGCGGAAGTAGTGCGCGTTGCGGGCGAGCGCGGCC
>CAJQZM010034131.1:0-14393 GCA_907164665.1 Colias nastes
ATTGTTACGAACAATCCATTAACATATAAAACGTAAAAGCTTCAAAACAAGGCTTTCTGTACACGTGCCTCCATTAATTTTAATTACATCAGATTCGCTGACATCAAAGATTTACATAAAATGCCCTGAAGTTGAGCAAAAATTTTATATTGCCTGATATAGTGATAGACAGTTTGACGGGAGAATTTAATCAAAGTCAGATCTAGGACGCAGGTAATTCTATTTTTATATCGTTTCTATTTTTTTATTTCTTGAACTCATTGTGTATTCTAAATTCTTTATCTGGATTCTAACTTGAATCAGGTTAAATGAAAAAAAATAATGGTTTATTTTAGTGAGTAGTGATCATCATCATCAGCCTATATAGGTACCTTCCCACGGCTGGGATACGGGCCTCCTATGAGGGTACAGACCATAATCCACCACGCTGGCCAAGTGCGGGTTGACGGATGACGCATGTCCATGGAAATTTTCTTTGCCAACGCGGGTGGAGGCACAAGCAACTGCTAGTACGTTTTATTACATACAACAAACACTTACATTAATCATTTAAAAACCTTTACCTGTCATGTAGGTTTAATCTCGTAAACACTAATTCCATTGAACAACGCCGCTGAATGCGATAGTACAATCATCTGCAATCAATTTGCATCAATCTCTATTTAATCCTAGCTTTAAACTCGGTGAGGTAATGGATATAAAACCGTTTTGCCTTTCATATTGTTGCCCTTTCTATGTGCTAATTAGCTCTTTACGTGAGAACATTTATTTATGTACCTATAAGTTAAGTTATGATTTAATAAAATAAAATTACACAATAACGATGGTGTTCTAGTAGAAAATAATGAAATGAATTAATAGTTTTTAATTTTCTGTAGTTATTTTATAAGTAAACACACACAAGAAAAAAACCCGCTCCTTTCCATTCTGCGGAGCCTAATCTAAGTAAACTACTTTTAGGTTTCAGATCAGATTTACATTATTTTTTGATTCTATATTTCGAGATATATTTTCATTGTCTAACCCTGTCCTCCATTAGTAGTTCTAAATCTGTCAAAGAAATGTCCGTTCATTTGGCACACAAAACTTCAAAAAGGTTTTGGACGGTACAAAGCTTGGAACACAATAGCTAAATGCACATTTCTAATCCCTTTTATCATATCTAGGCAATTCTTCACACGTCCGAATTGGGAGACGAGCAGTGTTCACGGTGAATTTCTAAGCTCTTTTAATCGGTATTGACACGACGTACTATCATGAGGAAAAGTGATTTAGAATTAAGATAACTAAAGTAGCAGATCTTTTCGGAAAAATTTTGCTGAATGTCACCGAGGAACTACACGCCACAAGATCAAATATCACCCACAACATCTCGATATTCGTTTGCCAGCTTATACATAAAAAGTAGTCTCTAGACGTACAATCGTCTAATGCAAGCATAACATATTGTGTTCACGTGAATTATCAAGCATGAGTGACAAAAATAGATAATCATGCATATTGTATACAAATACATGTAAATACGTGCATGAAACACTAAGCTTTTGCTTGACTGTACCGATCTTAACCATTTTGCGTATGCACGCATATCATATACATTCATTTCAATCATCGATCTAATCGATAATTTATTCGTATGTTCGTAACGCATGTCATGCTGCATTATCGCCTAGGGACATAATACTTCTATTAGTTAGTTACTATTATAATAGCAATTTTATTCACAGTCCTTCCTACAGAAATGTGGGTATTTTGTGTAGGATGTTTTAACTCAAAGAAGAGTTATTTTTGGCCAAGGACAATTGTCAAATGTGCTTTTTACAGATGTCAAAATATTGGTTATGGGCAGGATAATTGTATTTTGTTTGTAAGAGTGATTTAAGGTTTTTTGTAAATGGAATATTTTATGTTCATATTTATTCAATTTAAAAACGGTAAAGTTAAAAATCAAGCAGTACTTTGTCGTGTGACTTGACCCCTTATAAATAATATGGAAAATATACAAAGAATAATTTATACAAGTATTCCTTTAATTCTGAACAATAAAGGTTTACTTAATTCAATTTCTGAACAAAAAAGGTGCATGCGAAATTTTCAACGTAAAATATATTTTCATATAGTTCTCAGTACATTGCACAGTATAAAAGTCTTGTATTCTGGTATTTCGTGTACTAAAATATTTCCTTTGGTAATTTATTTCTAGGTTCCATATTAACAAAGTACGTGCTACGCGTTGTTAATAAGAAGAAATAAGGATTCATATGAAAGAGTTATTCTTGCTTTGTGATAATATAAAACGGAATACAAACATATGGCTTAATTTAATTAAAAGCAAGTCGACTTTCGCTTTCAAATGTGATGTATGTGGAACTGTTTATGCATAAACATTTCAACGTTATTCTTAATCTGTTTCAATTATCTTTACTGCCACTGTCATAAACCCTCTGTGCTTTGTCAGAAATCCGCGACCTCAGTTCTATTATCCACACACAAAACTCAACAATAATCACTATCTACAAATCAATAATTCAACCAAAAATCTGAAAGCACTTTTCCTCCTAACAGTACCCAAATGTTCCGACTACGGTGATCAGTCAGGCAGCTGTCGCGTTCCCATTAACCATACGTGCTAGTGACTCGAATTATTGTCAATATTTATCATAAAATACTGACGTATGGTCTGCTGCTTGCTATCCATTTAATGCTTTCATTTTCATTATCCTATTTGAGTCATAAATTATTATTAAAGCCTATTATTTCTGTTTCTGTTATTTCAAATAACCTGTCAAAACATTTAATGTTGAGATTAAATAAGGTAGATAAAATTTCTGAGTGATAACTATGTTCCCTAAGCATATTCTTGTGAATCATAACATAAATATTGAAATATATCTGAGCATCAAAACATTATGCACAAAAAATCTATCGACCTTGGGTAGTATAAATATGCAAAAAAGATACCTAACTGAGATATCTTTAATAAATTCTCCAAATTGAAATTTTGTTCTTTTCATCATCATTTCAAACCAAATAATTGACAATTAATACTGAAGTTATTTATAGTCTGTGTTGTAATACAGACTAAAAAAGCCAAACGAATTTCGCATGCACAAAAAGTTGTTATGTAAAAATAAAAAAGCATAAAATGCGCTCTTTGTTCATCGACTTTAAATACTTTCAGTTTCGATATTTTGATTACAAATCCATTTGTACATTTTTCTTTTGACCTTACGTTGCCACGAATAGTATTTATTTAAAAAAGAGCGTGTGTGTCGAGCACACGTTTCAGAAGTGCAACTTCTTTGGCAAGGTTCAAAGATACCAAAATCGTCGCCTTATAAGACGTGATCGTATTGCCATGACGCGACTTTGAAATTTTACTCTCAACGCGCCTAAAGAAGTTTCACTTCAATAATAGTTCAGAGTTATCGTTATTGATTTGTACTAGCTTAACATATCACCAGTAAACCATCGATTGTGATTAATGTCTACAAATGGGCAGCCCTGCGTAATGAAATTATGTTTGCGAGTGTACCTGTGTCTAAGCGATCCGTCAAGGAGTTGTCAAGTTATTAGCACGCTACAGGCATTATCGAACTAATGCCATGTCGCTTCGAGTCTGGTACAATCGAGTTGAAATTTGGGATGGAGAATTTTGAATTGGGTTGTCACTTATTATAAAAGTAGTGTGAAATTTAATTAAAGCTTTTTAATAAGAACTTATTATACTAGGAAATGTTAATATTTTATAAAATTATTTATGGAAAAGTATTCTTTGACCGCCTCCTTGGTACAGTGGTTGACGCGTGAGCGTCGAACCGAGAGGTCCTGGGTTCGATTCCCGGTGGAGACGAAGAAAAAAAAATGTCGCGGTCTGGTAGGATACAGAAGGCTGATCACCTACTTGTCCCTAAAGAAAATCGATCAGTGAAACAGATGTATGCATAATGCATCCGCCCCTTACCCCACTACGGGGACACGGGACTTCACTTAATTTCTTGGAAATAAAGAGGACTATTGTTTTACCTTATATGTATATTTGTTTATTCATTTATTCTGACTTAACTTCGAGAATGTTTATTATAATTTTATAAATGAGTTCCTCAATTTCATGTATTTTTTATGAAATTTTCAAGTATTTTCATGGAAAATATGTGGAAAATCTTCTTGTTTAAAATTAAACAGTTTACTTTTAAAGTATATTATTATTTTGGCCATATAAATATGCATAAAAAGCAGTATTGAGAATGAAAAGTGTATTTTTATTAATTTATCATTAGAATATCGTATCGAATATCAAAATGGAAACACGCAGTTATCATTGATGTCACACTTCAACGAAATTGGCGGAAGGAGATTAGAGGGCCTACATAAGTAGATATTATAAGCATAATACAGTCGACTCTCGTTAATTCGAAACTCGAGGGACTCTCAAAATATTACGAATTATCAAGAGTTTGAAATATCAAATGGTTCGAAATTTGTGAGAGAAAAAAAATAAAACTTCGAATTATTAAGTGTTAATCAATTATTCAAATTCAAATTCATTTATTATTTATTAAATGCTATTCTACAGTAACCGAATGATAACTAAACATACCAATTTGTGAGAATTTTAAAGTCAAACTAATCATAACAAAAACAACGGCTCATTGAACAAGTTTGAACTTGTCGCAAAATGTACCTACCTGACTACCTGCTTACAATCTTTCCGCCTCTTTCTCTCTGCAACTTTGAATTGTCGAGTGTTGGACGCCGATGAGTTCGAATTAACGCGTCGTTTTGTTATAAAGTAATGGTATTTTCATTTGAATTACCAAGTGCACAAAAATGTATGGATTTAGTTCGAAATATCAAGAGATTTTGTAGGGACCTCGTGATAACTTTGAATTATAGAGAGGTTCGAATTATCGCAGGTTTGAATTAACGAGACTCGACTGTATAAGGAATCGGTAGTGATGTTTAATATTATTTTTCCTATTAAATTCTTAAGTTATGTCAGTAATTTATTTAAGATCTATATTACTGATATTATGTGGAGTTGAAAAAAATTACCTTTGTATGTATCTAAATTATATTAAACTAGCTTACCGCCCGCGGCTTCGCTCGCTTTGTCTAAAACCTAATAAATTATATACTAAAACCTTCCTCTTGAATCACTTAAGCTTTATCTATTAAAAAAAACCGCAACAAAAATCCGTTGCGTAGTTTTAAAGATTTAAGCATACAAAGGGACATAGGGACAGGGAAAGCGACTTTGTTTTATACTATGTAGACTGTAGTGATATATCAATCAATCAAAATGATTGGTATATTTACTCCAGTATATAACTACAAAGAAATATACATGTCTAATGATAGTATTATTTCATTTTATACGGTTGGCTGGGTTTTGACATTTGTCTCATAGGAGACCTGTCGAAAGTCAACGATGCGTGAAGAATAGTTTTACACTTGTTTTACAATATGAAAACGGGACATGAAAGGTTTTTATTATATGGGTTGTATTCAATATTCTAAAATCTATGCTAATAATATAAAGTTTTAAAGTTTGTTTGTTTGTACGCTCTAATCTCTGGAACTACAAGACGATTTTAACAATTCTTTCACCGTTGGATTTTTACGTGATCCCTTAGTGCATATGTCGTGGCCATATCGTAAATTTGCTCATTTCATGATATGATTGGCCATTTCACGAAATGGTCGCATTTCGTGAAATGGCCAATTTAGTTTGGCCACATCATGATGTGGCTTGAGCAGATCAATGATAAGAAATCGTTTCACGATATGGCCAACTAACCGCGCGGTTTTTTCATGAAATGATCAAAATTATTTGATCATATCGTAAAATAGTTACATTAATCATTGGTAGAGGCGCTGCAAGCTCTGTGTTTATGTGATAAGATGGCGGCCGCTGGCGAAAATTTAATTATTCGCAGTTAAAAACTTCATAATTCGTTTAATAACAATATGAAGAAAGTCATAGCAAAGAATTTACGACGGTTCGAGTACTATGGAAAATGTGGATATCTTATATGTATTGAAGAAAAAATGCGTCTTAAATAAAATAATTTAAGACGCATTTTTTCTTTTAGGATATATATTTATATATCCTACTATAGTATTATAATTGTTTGTTTTTTAAAAAGCGATCCGCTTCTGGCACTCGCCGGCCGCTGCCGCGGCACGCTCGCTTTGCTCGCTCGGCTCGTGCGTTGTTTATCAAAGTCTAACCTAACCTAACCTAACTGTTTTTTATTGCAAAAACGATTCGCTTCTAGCATTCGCCGGCCGCTGCCGCGGCACTAACTTAAATGACATTAACTCTTCAATTCCCATGTCTAAGTTAATAGCAATTTTGCATTTCTCTTTTACTGAAATAGTTTAAATACATCTAGGGAAGACAAAAACAAAGAACAAAAAAAATACTACCCCCCCATTTTTTTTTATGATGGTGTCACCTACAGGTGACACTGGGCATTGTTTTAACTTAGGACTCTAAAGGACTAACGAGGTTTTTCTTTTTTTTTGTTGGAAATAAAATATAAATTATTATGATAATATTTATTTATGAACAAGTAGAAAAAAATACATTACTTATTTATTGTGGAACATGTACCAACACTTTAGGAGTAAACCGATATTGCACTTGGCGCACATTTTTCTAGTGCGTTGGTGACAGTACCTGCATCTACGCTGTGAGCCATCAACTGCCGAGTGGTCGTCCGCAGTTCCAGCACTCCTCACTTCTGTGGGCACTCTCATTTGTGCTGAAACACCCCAGGCAGAATTACGGTTGCCACATTCCGCTGGAAATCTTAGTAGGTCCAGTTAGTTTCATCAGCCCTTTGATCAGCCATGCATTTTGGCAAGCTGCTTCTATGCCTGTTGTGTACGAACTGGTCGATGGACTTTGGGTGGCGAAAAGAAGACGATTGTAAATTTGCGCGTATAAAATTTATTCAAAATTACAAGAGTGCGTTTGGTACAATTAATTTTAGCGAAGGAGTTAACTGCTCGACGGCTGCGTGGCGAGTCGAAGTGGTAGAGGACAGTGGTAAGGTCATCCGCGGCCAATCGCACGGCGCGGGGACGTGACGCCGCGATGACGTAGTAGCAACGCTCCGTTCCGCACGATTTTGTTGCGGCAACATGCTCCCGGCCTTGGAACGTGCTGGTTCCAACGAACTGTCGACCACGAAGCGAAGAATCAGCTATCTGGTGAAGGAAGCGGACAAATTTTAGTGAACGCCCGACGCACGATGCCGTCTGCAGTACGAATGTCGGCCACTCGTGCTACTCCATCCTTCCCCGGATATGTCGCGTGGATGCGCCCCAAGCTCCACTTCAATGGCGGCAATCGGTCGTCCTTAATGAGAACGAGCGTGTTCTCCTTGAGATCCCCCTTGTGCTGGTGCCATCTGGTTCGCGTTTGCATCTCGGAGACATACTCTTTGGACCAACGATTCCAAAAGTGCTGGCGTATTTGTTCCACCCTCTGGAACCTCGGGAGACGAAGCTCAGGCACGTCGTATAGCTGCTCAGCCGTTACAGGTGCAGTCAGCGGACGACCAACCAGGAAATGTGCAGGGCTAAGTGGAAGGAAATCATTGGGATCTGTGGAAAGATGGGTCAAAGGACGGGAGTTCAGGACAGCTTCAACCTGGGTCAATACTGTGCTAAACTCCTCGAACGTTAGATGTGCGTTACCTACTACACGTTTGAGATGGTGCTTGCAGCTTTTTACTCCAGCTTCCCACAATCCCCCGAAATGACTAGCGTAAAAAGGTATCATTTTAAAATTAATATTTTGCGAAGTTGCATATGCTTTAATTTCATCAGAACAGGTAGCTAAAAATTTTTTGAACTCATTCATGAGACCGACAAAATTCTTCCCATTGTCAGAAAAGATAGTCACGGGTTTACCTCGCCGCGATATAAAACGTTTAAGAGCTAAGAGATATGATTCCGACGATAGATCGCTAACAAGTTCCAAGTGAACCGCGCGTGTAACAAAACATATAAATAAGCATATGTACGATTTTTGTAACTTAGCACCTCTGCCTTTACGATTCAACGTGAACACTGGGCCAGCGTAGTCGACACCACAACGTATAAACGGATAACCTGGGTCCAGACGCTCCTGCGGTAGATTCCCCATAATAGGCGCGACTGTAGTCGGTTGCAGTCGTGCGCAGCGCATGCACGAATGTACCACCTTCCTAGCGAGGTTTCTGCCGCCGACCGGCCACCACATCTCTCTGAGCGTAAACAGTAAAAGCTGTGGCCCGGCGTGGAGTAAACGTTCATGCTCGAACCGAAAAAGCAAAAGTGAAAAATGATGATTAGCTGCGATTAAAATAGGAAATTTTTTATTAAAACTAAAATTTGGCGAATTTTGAATACGCCCACCTACACGAATTAAATTATTATTTGCGTCAAGAATACATTTAATTTAGAAATTTGATTGTAGCCTGATATATTCGTTATATTTTTATTATTTTTAAGCGCATAATAAATATCGGGAAACGATTCCTGTTGACTCAACTTTGCTAACGTTAATTCAGCACGATTTAATTCCTCGACTGATAATAAACCTGTCCACTTATTAGTTTTATTTCGCGCGTTATTAATAAAACGTAATACATAAGCAGCTGCGCGTTTAAGTCTATTATATTGTGAAAATCGAGAAAAAATAATTAAATTATCGTTTAAATTATTACTCATGTGACAACAAATATTTGTAGATTTAATTTCCGGTAAATCTGAATTAATTAATTTAGAATGTTTTAAATCGGGCAACTCAAAATGTACATTATGTAAAAATAACGGACCCTCCCACCATAAAGATGAGGAGCTAAGCGCTTCTAGACCTTGCCCGCGTGAGACTAAATCGGCTGGATTATCCTTGCCTGCGACGTGACGCCATGGATGTTCCTTGGTCAGCTCGTGAATCTCTGCCGTCCTATTTTGAACATAAGGTTTTAATAAATTAATAGGCATACCTAACCAACCTAACACGATAGTTGAATCTGTCCAAAATACTATTTTATCAAAGTTTGAACGCAGTGATCCAATAAGCTTATTACATAATCGTGCACCTAACAACGCACCACACAACTCTAATCTAGGTATAGTTGTAGGTTTAGTCGGCGCGATCTTACCCTTCGAACATATCAAGCGCACTGTGGCATCAGCTGTTGCATTGATCGTACGAGCGTATGCGCAAGCTCCGTACGCGACCTGTGAAGCATCGGTAAATATATGTAGTTCGGTTCGCACTGGATCAATGCACATAACGTGACGCGGTATTCGTAAACTACTAAGAAAAGATAATCCATTTATAAATTTATCCCATATTTGCGAAATTTCGTTAGGAACCGATTCATCCCACGTCAATTTTAACAACCAACATCTTTGTAATAAATGCTTTGCGATAGTAATAAACGGACTTAATAATCCTAGCGGATCGTATATTTGTGAAGCACACGATAAAATAATACGTTTTGTCACTACTTCACTCTTTTGTATAATTTGCGTGAAATAATAAATGTAATCATCGAGACTATTCCATCCGATACCTAAAGTTTTATTGTTACAAGTTTTATTATGTAAACATAGATCGTGCGTTTGCGATTCATTAACGCTAGGCGTAATTAAATTTAAATTATGACTAAAAATCCATTTTCGTAATTTAATACATGCTGAATCTAAAAGACTACTAGTTTCTTTACAAATATTTTCTAATTCGGATATAGAATTCGATGAAACTATGAGATCGTCAACGTAAAAACAATTATTAATAGTATCGGCTACATACGGAATATTCGAGTGTTTGGCTAATTCCTTTAAACATCTACAACTTAGATACGGTGCGGATGCCGTTCCGTACGTCACGGTGTTGAGTCGGTACACCCTCAGCGGCTCTGAGGGATCATCCCGCCACAAGATCAGCTGCAGGTCACGCTGATCTTCAGCAATATTCAATTGCCTTGAATAGCAGGTCCAATCATTTGTATGTCGTTTAATGATACGCCGGAACTAGACTTCATACTCGCATCAAAAACTACGCGTAATTTAGTTGTGGTGGCGTGCTCCCTAAACACACCATGATGCGGTAGGAAATAGTGCGGATTCCCATACGTATTGACGAGACTCATATGACCTAAATTAATATATTCCTGTATAAAATCAGAATACATCTTTTTATAATTAGTATTTTGCTGAAGACGTTTCTCTAACGCGTAAAAACGACGTTCAGCTTGTGCGCGTGTATTACCTAATAACTCAGGTGATTGTTTCAACGGAATTGAAACACAGAAACGACCATCGGAAAGTCGACGTGTTGTGCGAATAAAATGTTCCTCACAAGCAATATCTTCGCTAGATAATTGCTGTAATTTATTGCTAGGCACGGATATTTCTTCCAATTCCCAGAAATTCCTAACTAACTTATCGAGTGAATCATCTTCCGTGGATAATGTCGAATAATTACAATTAATATGTGTTGAATTTTTGTTATTAGTATACGGAAAAGATTTAATTGCACCTGACACTATCCAACCTAATTTGGTGTTTTGAAGGAAAGGACCACTTTTAAGGCGCATTTTTCCTTCGGTTATTAATTCCCAAAATAAATCAGCACCGATCAGTAAATCAATAGGTTGACTTTCGTAAAAATTGGGATCAGCTAACAATAAATTGTGAGGAATATTAAATTGATTGAAATTAAATGTAGTTGTAGGCAATTTTGATGTGATTTGGGGCAAAATCAAACATTGAAAACGGGCAGTGAAGCTCCCGTCGCGCGATTTAATTTCAATGTTACAAGATTGCGAACATTGCGTAATAGAATTACCTACACCGTGAATATGTTGAGTGGACTGTAATATTCGTAGATTTAATTTATTTGCTAACGATTGCGTAATAAAAGATCGCTCGCTTCCGCTATCTAAAACTGCGCGTGCGCAATAATACTCACCCGATTCATTACATACTTCAACTATCGCCGTAGACAATATGACAATCTGTTGCGAAGAATTGTCATCCTTTGTATACATAACGGTTTGTGCGTGATTAGTATATTGAAGTTGCATGTGTGCGTTATCTACTGAAACCACTGAAACGGGATGCGTATTAGTAAGCGAGGGGTGCTCGTACGTAGTTAACGTCACTGTATCTTGTTTAATTGGTGATAATTTAATTGCATCACAAAGTAAACTATTGTGCCTTTGTTCACACTTTCGACACGGACCGAAAAGACAAGTACCAACCGAATGACCTGGACGCATACAATTAATGCATAAGTCTTTATCCTTTATGAAATTAAACCTATGTTGCGGGGATAAGTCGAGAAACTTCTGGCATGAATATAGCTGATGCTTTTCGTTACATAGCAAACATGACTTGGAATGGCTGCGCGACTTATTGGATTGCGATTTAGAATTAAATGAGTGTTTGTTATCCGAAACTATGTTGCAATGAATTTTGGATGATGAATTTTTATTTTGGTAAGTAGAAAATTTATTTGAATTATTTGAAATACTAGGTTTACTGTGATTTACGGAAAGTGTAGTTAATAAATCGGCTTTTTCTTTTATAAATTCCAATAAATCATGTAGCTTAATAATTTTGTCCTTATGTATTTTATAAAAAGTGTTCTTAAATTGTTCCCACTCGCGTTCAGTGGTGGGATCTAACTTTGATACCACGATATAAATAATTAATGTGTCCCAATATTCAGTGGGTTCCCCTAAAATTTTAAGAATACGTAAATTTTTCAAAACTGTATCGATTAAATTGTGCAATTGACAAGCTGATTCTCTGGAGACATTTTGTAGGGAAAATATTGCTTTAATGTGACTTTGCACTATCAATCGCGTGTTATTAAAGCGGTTTAATAAAAGCTCCCATGCAACCAGATAATTATTGGATGAGAATTCAACGTTTTCTATTACGATTTTAGCGTCACCTTTTAAACTCGCCTTTAAATAGTGAAATTTTTGAATTGGTGGTATTGATTTCGAATCATGAATTAAGGACGAAAACGTGTCGCGAAATTCTACCCAGTGTTCATGTGAACCGTCAAAGCTAGGTACAGAAATAGTCGGTAATTTTACTGAATCGTTACTAAAATAATTGTTACAGGTCGTATGGTCGTGCGCTAAGGAACAGTCAATGGATTTATTAACAGATCTATCCTCGGAACTATCTGGGTTCACCATGCAGTCCAGCATCGCCAGGACAACATAATATTCCCTCTCAAACTCGACGCGTGATTCTATGAGTTTATCCGTTTCTGACTCCGGGACAAGATCTTCGATTTTACTTTGTACTTGATTGAAATCATTCATTAAATTTTGTGCACCTGGTATACGTAGTTTTAGTTCTGCCCTTTGATGCGTGTCAAGGTCAACATTTTCAAACGAAGAAACGTATTTTTTAAAGTTAGTTAACCTACATTTAATTAATCCCCTTTTTTTCCTCAAATCCTTAAGCTCCTTTTGCTCAGAAAGAGACATAATTACTGAAGTAAAAAGCTACAAGTACTTACGTGCCACGTGAAGCGGATTCTTCGATTGCGTAAAAGCACGTGAGGAGGGAAGCAACACCAAAAGCTCTGGAATTTACAAAGCACAGTATCAATCAGATGAAGCTTCACAGGGTTGGATAAATTAGCTGGCCGTCTTACCAAACTGCACTGTAATTTTGCGACTTCTTCGCCGATTGCGTCTCGATCCAGGATCCGGTGTCGAAGGTCCAGAAATGTTGTGTACGAAATAAGAAGTCGAAATAAACTTGCGCGTATATAGTTTAATGATCAAAATTACAAAGTGCGTTTGGTACAATTAATTTTAGCGAAGGAGTTAACTGCTCGACGGCTGCGTGGCGAGTCGAAGTGGTAGAGGACAGTGGTAAGGTCATCCGCGGCCAATCGCACGGCGCGGGGACGTGACGCCGCGATGACGTAGTAGCAACGCTCCGTTCCGCACGATTTTGTTGCGGCAACAATGCCAAAACACGTTTTTATCCACAAATCCAATGCGATCTACTTTTATGATATGATCCAATCCGTGTTAGTTGGATAAAATGGTGACGATGCTGTTGTCATGCCACATGGCGGCAATAATTTCATCAGAAGCTTTGTAAGGTCTTTTTTCTTCGGTATTTCGACTTCTTCTTCGTCATGTACACAATTTTCTCCAGAGACGGAAGGGTTTTTTTGACATTCTACTTGTGTTCAAAGCATGCGACTAGAAAAATGGAAAATACTAGCGTCATTTTCGTCTCCACTATCTTTGTCAGTCACCACACCATCATCAGGAGGAAGTAAAATAATATCGCCTGGGTCTTCTCCGGCGTGCAACTCCTAGGCAATCTCATCTAACGTCAACCTGTAATACGTAAACAAGTTCTAAAACAATATCACCACATAGCAATAAGACAAAATATAAACAACAGTCTTTTTATTACTTACAATGAATTCAGAATAATAAAGTTATTATAATGCCCAGTGTCACCTCCAGGTGACACGGCATATTTTCAGTGCTGTAGTGAAGATGCTATTAGTTATTTTTATCATAACATATATTTATATTATAGATAATACATTCATTTACTACATGTAATAAGAAAAAAAACAATACTTACTGTCGGGACATTTTTATATCACTTAAGAGCGCTTATTCAATTTAACGCAAGTCAAAATCTCCGCGATCTATTACGATAGATCGCGGCTTGCGCTATCCTTTTACTATGAACAGCACAGGTCCACAGGAGAGCGCCGAGCAACATGTCCTCTCTCTGGAAAGGCTCGCTGCCGACTGATTTGAATCGGGTCGCGCGCAGTGTTTTATAGTACTTTAAAAAAAATTGTAGAAAAATAATAGAGGTACCTTAGTTGATTTTTTAAATTTTATCTTATAAGTAAGACATTCTTTTATTGCAATATGTATAAATTATATTCAATTAAGTCAAATATCTTGGTGAAAATAATCATTTTGTCAACTATAATTTCTAAAAAAATTCACATTGTTCGGATTTTAATTTCGTAAGTTAGGAGTCCAAAATAAAAAAATCTTTTAACTAACTATTTTAATAAGGATTTTTGCAGTTAGTTAAAAAAAATTGTGTGTTAGATCTGTCAGCAATTTCAGATATTTTCAGCTTCGAAATTGACACTAAAATTGAAATCAAGTAATCATCGGCTCAGTTATCTTGATGGTATTCACAAATACTGTATTAATTGAAAAAAACTCTTAACTAACTACATAGACAATAAAATTTCCTAAAATTATTAGTAATTCATATGTTTGTAAGATAAGTGGTTGATGGACAATCTGGTTTGAAAAATCACATATTTGAGCCAAACAGCGCACGGACCGCGTACACGG
>CAJQZM010034133.1:0-18008 GCA_907164665.1 Colias nastes
TTTTTTTTAAATCAACACATTCGCGTCGGTATGGCGGGCTGTAAGTCACACCGGAAAAGTATGGCATGACACTATCGCCTACTTCTTTTTTATGGGCTATCGGTAAATTCTAAAATTTTTGTGTTACAAATTGTTTGACTTCGCTATTTTTCCGACGAGTTCGACTAACGCCCACGCGACTAAGCCGCCGGTACCAGCGTTCACACCATCGTTTTTCTTTTTGTCATTGCGTACTAAGACCCCTGTAGAACCGCCATCCTGTTACAAATGACTCGAAATTTTGTGTCAATATCTCCCGGTCTACACTACTACAAACGCAAAAATTTCTCCAAGCTAATTTACCTGTACATAATAATTGGTTGAAAAATATTTACGGTTATTTTAAGTAATTTGGATTTTGATTATTTCATTAACATTTTTTTCAATGTTTGTACCTTCATCCATACTTATATTTATTTTTTGACGTGATAACGTTTTTAAAATCGTTTTAGTCGGGTGACATGTTCAGAAACTTGTGTCACACCAAAACCTCACGAGCGCGATCGCAGGTATAACGAGAGAGAGACGGACCGATCTCCCGTCTCATCTCGAGCGCTGCCACCAATAAGACGTTATCACGTAAACATCTCGATCGTAAACCTACTTTACAAACAACCAATTTTTTAACACAATTTGAATTAACTTTGATTATTTCGAAAAAACTACAATGAAACGAAAGCTTTAAAATTTTTTCCAACAATTAATAATTACTAACGATAAATCGATTGCACGCATCAATTCACGCGCATTACTTTTAAGAGTGCTCGATTGTGCGAAGCGTTGCTGTAGTTGGAACATTCAACGTTAAGCATTATGCCGCATAATGCGCTCTAGTGCTGTAATTGGAAAACACGGATTATCAAGAAGCTTATATCTAATACACTGGAGATTGCACTATGACCATTAACTTGTCACAAGAAAATATAACCTTGAATGACGTCAGTGTTGTTTTTTGTCTCTTTCTGTGGGTGACCACACTGGTTTGTATATTCAGGATTTTTCGAAATAAAAAAAACTAAAAATCATGGTCTATAAATAATAACGACATATATTTTTAACAGTATTTATATTATAATATTACTGGTCAACTTACATGAATAATTATCATCTTTATAGGTACATACCATTTTAATTGGTAGAGAATGATAGTTTTAAATAACGCTTGATAACTTTTGATCTCATACTACGATTTTTTAATTAAAATGAGTGCTACATACATTAAAACATCGTTTTGGTTACTCAAGCTTCAGTCTAAAACTTTTCAATATTCCAAAGGGAGAGTTGCATCGCTAGTGTTGATGTGTGGTAACGATATTACAGTTCTCAGAAATTCGTATGTCTTTCAGGAGCTGTACTTACGGTTACTAATGGTTTCATGGTGGTTAATTATAATATAATTAAAATTACTTTATCCACAGTTGAGACGCAGTAACAAGAATGTGGTAAATAAAAAGGTATAGCACTTTTCAAAAGGTATTTTTTTTCTGGACCGTAATCCTCAGGCTTAAAATGCAAACTGAATATTCTGGCATGTTGATAAATTTTACCCTTGATAGGCACTATGGACAGCCATTTATTTCTTTTTATTTCATTTTTGGAAAGCTGAAATAAGTAAAACAAAAAAAAATTGGTAAGTTAAAAGAACTATTAATTTCTATGTTAAAGAAGAACAAACATAAAACCACATGTGAGTGCAATATCGATGTCGTGCGTTGTTTCATTACTAGTATAAAAATCTTTGAAATGGTGTTCTAAATGTTCATCATAATTTTGTTAACTATTACAATATTTTCTCTTCGCTATCCGTAAAAACTCGTCATCATGGTTACCTTACTTGTTAAATTGGTTTATTGAAAAATGATGAAATTATTAGGAAAGAAGATAGATAGAAGATATTTAGCATGATTGATTACTAAAATGATGATAAAATTGACGATTTTTGCCATGAAAATGATTCTAAACAGGTAAATGCATGAGTATTGAGGAATATTGTAAATAGCGTAAATATACACTTGCCTGTGAAATTTTATGCCAGAATTTGGTGTCCAAAAACTTCTGCAATTTTTCACAATGCAATACATTATTTATATTCGGAAAATATTTATTAAATACGCAACAATATTAACTTAAATATTCGAAGCGACGCAATTTTTTTGACACTTATGCCATATTGTCAAAGTGAGAGTTGCTACAATTTTATTATGGTAACTACCCATAATCAGGGAGTATCGCTTTTTAATAATAGGTTCAGATACTTATTTTATTTAGCATAAATAATAATTGTCTCATCCAACAATGCTTCTGAATGACGTTGTTGGCAATTTATCAACAAACTCATGTACAAAAACTAACCTTTTGCACAGAATATTACAGCATACATAGTAGCCTTGGGAAAACTTCGTATTAACAGTGGCAATACCAAGTTAGGTGTGAAAGTGATAAAACACAACAATTTTCTTGTTACACGTCAAATGTTCATACCGAAATCTCCAGTGTATATGATAATATAAGCTTCTTGCGAATTATTAATAATTTATTCTGTGCAAAACACAATCATTTGACGCTTGTCAAAAATGTCATATTGCACACATGTCACATGTTTATTGACGTTTGACGTTTGATAATTTGATTTTAATTTTATTTACAAAATTTTGTGCTGCGCTACAAAAATGTCGGTTCTACCTTTAGGAATTAAAACACAAACACAGAAACTATGTAGCCTTTATAAAAGAACACTGCGCAATTTAGAATCCTATTATGATCGACGGTAAGACTATTTAAAGACTTTGTTATCCTGCAGTTCGTCTGATTAATTACGTAATTTTATGTATATCTTATTTTTCTACCATTTTACAGCTATAAATTATGAAAACAATGCAGTTCCTAATATCTACTTCTGTAAGATATCTTTCATTTGTATTTTAAAGTTTAAATATAATGTATGGTAGAAGAAATAATCATTTTGTAGTCATAGATAACCTTTTAGTTTAATCGCGCTGTTATTTTACGTACCTATCCACAATACAAAAATGTCTACTTTAAAGTAGGATGGAACTTCTTCATCTTTATGTCATAGTAATATAGTAATTGTGTATTCATATGTTGATTATTACAGTTATGGTACTATTGATGTATATGTATAAATTTGATTACAAAATGTGTAGTTATGTTGAAAATTTTTGTGGTATTTGGATTATGCAATGTAAATGTTATCTAATTTCAGGCATGTATACCGTTTCCAAGCAGTGCTGTGTCGCGAGAGGTTCGACCAGATCCTGGCACTAAAGGACCAGCAGGAGTTCAACCGACGCCTGCAAGAGGAGGAGGATGCTCTCTTTGCTATCATACATCCCATTCCTAAGAAGTGTGAGTTGTGGATGTAGAATACATATTACAAACAATTATAATATGTATAGAAATTATTCATATTTAATACTAGCTGTGTCGCATGGTTTCACCCTCGGACAAACCTGTGGGAAAAAGCTCATGTGTTATCCTGGTTCATAAACTATATCACTGCAAAGTACATTATTAATTTCCTTGAATTTTGAACATAAATCAACCAAGAGGATCTTTGCATATTATCATATTTCTAGGGACTGGAACATGCTTCCTGAATCTGTGTTCCCCGATGAGTACAATATGGGGGTCTTCAAGAGGAGAGTGAACAGGTACTTTCTAGGGAAGCACGCTCCATCTTAGGCCACATCTCAGCTTACCATCAGGCGAGATCGTGGCCAAGCGCTCCCCTATCGCAGCATAAAAAAAAAAAAAAAAATATTCTTTATGCTTTTGCTGAATTCAGTTGAATGTCTTGGATAGCTCAATATTTAAAACCTATATATTTATATTATGCGCCTTTTTAACCATACTTAAGCCAAATGATGTTTGATAAAATTGTTTATTTGTAAAGATTTGATAACTGTTCTTTTACTAGAATGTTGCTATAGTTTGTTTAATTATTATCAAACTTCACCCGCGTTTTTAAAGAAAATCCGCATAGATTCCGTTCCAGTCAGATTTCCGATAAAAAATATATTGGTCATCCAATTTATGAAATGTACAACTGTTACTTAAAATTTAGCTGAACATTTTTTGCAGAAGTTGATCAAGGCCTATTAGTTCTAAATAATAAATATTAAATGTGATACCGACAATATTTTGTAGAAAAGAAGAGCGTAAGACCTATTTTTAACATTGTTTGTTTGGATTGGAATGTATTTATTTTAAGTAGTGCGATACCTGGGCATGGTATTTTTAATAATTTTTTAATGAAGATCTAATTCTTTTAAAATATAAAGGAATGTTCCCTTTCAGCCAGCCATCTCCAGTATTTCAAGTATTTCTCCTTCAAGGCCAAAAAAGATTTTTCACCCTTTGAGTTTGTTTGTCTGAATACATTAACCTCAGGAACTACTGGACCAATATTAAAAATTATTTGACCATTCGATATGATTATGATCCCTGAGTGTCAAAAATACAACGGGCGAAGCTGGGACAAACCGCTCAGTTTATAGAACGTAATATATAAAGTGTCTGCTGCGCTTTATGGTTTCACCCGCATGGCTCCGCTCCTGTTGGTCTTAGTGAACCCTATAGCCTTCCTCGATAAATGGGGCTATCTAACACCGAAAGACTTGCAAATTGGACCAGTAGTTCCTGAGATTAGCGCGTTCAAACAAACAAACTTTTCAGCTTTATAATATTAGTATAGATTATAATGGTTCTAAATAGTAATGATTATTAAAAAGTAATGATTATAATCGTTTGCGCAGTCCCGAACAGCGTGGGCGGTGTGGCGCACAACCGCGTGGTGACGCCGCCCGACTGGGTGCTGGACTACTGGCACCCGCTCGAGAAGGCGCAGTACCCCGAGTACTTCCGCCGCCGCGAGGAGCGCAAGAAGGAGTTCGTCGCGCTCTGGGAGAAGGAGTTCGGCAAGCAGGACGCGCAGGACAAGCACCACTGAGCGCCGCACTCCAACGATTTATAGTTACATTAATACCCGATTAAATAGTTGTTAAAAGTTAATGTTCTTTGATTTCATCTCCATTCTGTTACGATAGATGATCTGTATTATCATTTATCTTGTTAATATTGAACCAAAAAAATATTCCTTCCTTCTATGTTAATCAAATAAGACTGTTACCTTAAACATTTCAACGTACATTTCAAAGCAATCTGTGAGTAAACTCAGTAACAAAATAATTCACAAAAAGGGATAAAATAAAAAACAAATGGGAGTTTTGTCAAAATTTCAAGGATTTCAAGGATATAACCATCATCATAGAAAATCAGTCCTAATGTCAACATTTACCACGGAAGCGCGGATTTTACATAATTACCGGTAATTATAGATAATTACCGGTAATTATAGATAATTACCGGTAATTATAGATAATTACCAATTGCTTACATTTACCGAAAACATACCATATTTAAATATTAAAAAAAAAAATATGAAATAAAAGAAAAGGATTACTTACATAAACTTTTAAATGTAAAAAAAATCTTTTAGTTCCATCTTGGTTTAGATAGGTAGTTCCCATATTAGGTAGTATAACTGGGTTTCACAAATTTATGTTTCCATCAAGTTTCCATATACATAATATGACGCCTATGCTATTTATGCATTTTTTTGTGAATTTACATTGACACAATGCACGGGCTTATGACGTCGTTGGCACGGGCTGTCGTCTGCGCTCTGCAGCGTCTGCAGCTGTCCCGGCAGTCCCGGGTCCCCGTCGCCGCCGCTGCCCGCTGGCAATCGCTGTACGTCGCTTTTATCGTGATAAAGGGAATTAACGACTTGCGATAACTCTTGATACGATCGAAGATTCAATCACTACAATAACTATGAATTATATTCCTCATTATTTAAAAAGAGTTACAATTACATTCAATGATAGAACGTAACACATTTACGTATATTTAGTTAACCGAAAAAAAAAAACAATGGCAGACTACCATGCATGAAAATAGTTGAGAAGAAAATATAGTAGCGTCTATTATAAGTGAAGAATATAGAGCTTTAGTTAGAGCTTAGAATCATACTTACTTATAAAAATTGTAAGGCCTCAATAAAAAGATAATTTTAAATTTATAGATATAACTACTTACGTATCTTAAATATAAACCGCCTTTAAAATAATATAAATCCTGTGAACTCATAATCTTGAAATTCGGTACAAAGCAACGTCTGAAAACACAGATATGGGAATAATTACTTAAGTACTAAAAACACGATTTTTTAATGACATGAAATTTTTTTTAAAATAATTTTTAACTTACAACCCCTTTACTCATGAACGCCTACGTGTATTAAATGTACATTCACATCAAAATTTCAGATTTATAATAAAGCAAAAAAGGTCAAGGTTCAGGTCTAGAAAAAATAGCAATTAAAGCCGCATACCTATTCTGAAACTCGCAACTACTTGCAAGGGAATCAAAACCTCCATGTTACTTCCCATCGCACTTGGCTGGTTTTTATAAAAGGTTACAATTACTAAACATGATTGAACAATACCTACCTAGTCAGTAGTCACCTACATTATACATAACATAATTATCTACATCAAATTAATAAATTCAATACTAAAGTTAATTAATATCCTCAGATACAATATCTTTGTTATCTTAGAATATATTTTAGATAAACTTAGAATCAAAGTACACAGGTCGAGTATAATTTGAATAATCAGTTTCATTCAAGGTTAACGTGTTATTTGTTAACACTAGACTTGTGCGAACCGACACGCACTCGATACCCGGCGGGACACGCGGGACACGCGGGGCACGCGGGGCGCGGAGGACGAGGCTCTATGAGACTGAACCTGAAGGACTGAAGTTTGCTTGCAATGTAATCATCGTATTTGGGAAGCTCGCAAATTTCAATGTTGGGTGAGGTAAAGAAAAAAAAATATCGATGAACATACACAAAACATAAAGACGCAGTTCCTTCTTTTTTTAAAAGCCAGTTATCAAACATTATAACAGCACTGTATAATAAAAACCGGCCAAGTGCGAGTCGGGCTCGCGCACAAAGGGTTCCGTAGCAGCAAATATAATAAATTACAGTTAAATCAACCTATCTCAAAAACTATAAGAGATACTTTGATCAAACCAAAAATCGTTGAAAGAGTTAATTAGCATGCATCACCTCTATTTTTTTTAGAATTTTATACCCCGTAGTTATAAAAATAGAGGGGGGGGGACATACTTTTTACGACTTTGAGAGCTGATATCTCAAAAACCGTTCACTTTAAGAAAAATGTTTTTTAGAAAACTTTATATCATTTTAAAAGACCTTTCCATTGATACCCCACACGGGTATGTACATCGAAAAAAAAAATTTCATCCCTCAGTTACATGTATGGGGGGCCCCACCCCCAATTCTTTTTTTTACTATTTAGTGTCATATTTTTGTAGCGGTTCATACAACACATATTCCCATCAAATTTCATCACTGTAGTACTTATAGTTTCCGAGTAAATCGGCTGTGACAGACGGACAGACGGACAGACGGACAGACGGACATGACGAAACTATAAGGGTTCCGTTTTTGCCATTTTGGCTACGGAACCCTAAAAACCAACATAATATGAATGTCCAATTTTCACTACAACAGCAGGATACATAATACTTCGGATTCGAATGAAATTTATGTTTGGAATGTTTGGATACTTTGGTCCTAACTATTAAAATAATAAAATTATAAATTCAGCGTTAATTATGTTTCATAATATTAGCCGAGGTGTTTAACAAATTTTAAAAAGATTACGTGGGTGTCCCAGATAGATAGTAATAGATATAATAAAAATTAAAGATCAAAGGAGCAGAAAAAAGCTCGATTACTTACAGAGGAAGTGATCACGTGAGGGGCCTAGCGGCCGGCCTAGCGGTCCAAGGCGTCACCACTTTACAGCGATGGACGAAGGTTCGAATAGTAAATAAATAAGAACAAACTTTATAGACATAATAAATACAGAAGGAATATGAATCCATAGAATTCTAATTATGTTCTACGTGCTACTATGTGCCTACACCTATGTTCTAAACAAACAAAAAAATATGTAACTATGTTAAAAAACAAGACTTCAAAAACGGAAAAGTAAAAAATAAAAAAGATTTGATATTATTAATTAAGTCTACATATTATTTAGATGTGCTATTTACTAAATAGGTTTGAAGTTTTCAAAGAAAAACCCGCATAGTTTCCGTTCCTGTGGGATTTCCGGGATAGAAAGTAGCCTACTGCCTATTTCTTCTGGGTCTTCAGCTACCTCCAAACCAAATTTCATTGTCACAATCATCCATCTTCACAAACGCATTTAGAATATTAGTAAGATTTATACTGATTTATATTGATTTATAATTAATGAGGTTTGTGAAGCAGAGTAGGTACCTACCTATGAGTATGAGATCATTTTTAGGGTTCCGTATCGAAACGGCAAAACGGGACCCTATTACTGAGACTTCCTTGTCTGTCTGTCTGTCTCCAGGCTGTATCTCATAAACCGTGATAGCTAGAAAGCTGAAATTTTCACAAAATATGATGTAGGTATGTCCGTTGCCGCTTTAACAACAAATACTAAAAATTACTCATTTGTGAAAATTTCAGCTTTCTAGCTATCACGGTTAATGAGATACAGCCTATATACAGATAATTTATGTCGTACTTTTAAAAAGGTAATTTTTTTGTACTTTTAGCAGCACATAACAATGTTTTTAAAGTAATTATAGGAGCCCAAACACTCCAGCTCTAAATTTAAATATATTAGGAGCTCATTTTTAATAAATTTCAATGAAGCTCTGTTTCTCACTTCTCGCCACTTCACATTCATGACTGAAAATACTCTTTCGGTGAATGCAGACTGGCACTAGTTAAGCAAGCATTGTGTAAAAAAGAGTATTTAAGCGTACTTTATTAGTGTTATAGATTATAGAGTACCTACGCCTACATGATATAGAGGACAATACTCTATTTTAGAGTACGGTTGACAACCCTATCCATACCGCTCAAGTTATCATAGCTGTCAGTCGCTCAGTTATTTTTTAGTCGCTCGTTTTATTATTCCCCTTATAATCATGAAAATATTTTTGTAAATGTGTGGTAAATACCTTACTGCAATAAAGAGATCATTCAGATACTATTTTTCAATACTAACACAGAACACTTTTTCCTGAATTTCATTTAATTGATTCGCGATTTGTTTTGAGACAATCATTGATATTTAATCATACACAATATTTTAAAATTAGTTAATCGACGATGGATCAGCTGTTCACATATTATAAAGATTAGATACATATCTGTTAAAATAACACTCATCTATTTACACGATGCTTCTGATAGATTAAATCATTCTTTATCTGTTGTATCTATATGTATATAAATATTGTTAAACAAAGTCCCCCGCTGCGTGTTTCTTTCGCGATAAAATCAACGAGTGCGCTGATCGCTACGAGCCGCGAGCTGCGAACCGCGAGCCGCACACAGCACCGACAAACCGAGCCCCAACACTCTCACTTGCTTCGGGGCGCGGGCCGCGGCTCGCTCCACCGCGGTATGTGCAATGAATGCTACTCAGCAAAAGGTTGAGCGATTCGTGATGTATTGCTCATTTTAACATTTACGTCAATCTGATGAAATATGACGATATAATCATATAAGGGCTACCGCAGTCGCACTCGGGCCACCGCACCGGCCACAACCACAAAACACCGCCACCAGCATACTTCCTGTACTTTTGAAAGAAAGAAAGACAATACATTTAATCACACAGCTACAGTAGTCCCCTCGACTTACTACGCTATTATATATTATATTGTTTATATTTATATATATGTATTTTTTATTTTTATTTATATATAGATAGTGTATTTGAATGTAACGTAATATGTGTAATAGAATATTTTATTTAGTTTTCCTTGTTTGTATTGCCTTGTTTTTGCTCACTCACTTTTTGTTCTGTGTATTTCCTATATTTTAAGGGTTGCCTGGTAGAGATCGCTACCTAGCGATAAGGCCGCCTTTTGCTTGTTTTATATTATATGTTGTGTGCTTTTGCATTTGTATTTATTTATTTCTAAGCAAAAAAGAATTTTCATTCATTCATTCATTCATACGCTTGGAGCACCAGAACGGTCTCTTGGGTGGTAAAATAAATAGCATAAACGTTTATAATAATTTAGAAATAGGTGAATAAAAGAATAGATAATATTAACAATCCATCCATAATCCATACTAATATTATAAATGCGAAAGTAACTCTGTCTGTCTGTCTGTCTGTTACTCAATCACGCCTTAACTACTGAACCAATTTGTATGAAATTTGGTATAGAGATATTTTGATACCCGAGAAAGGACATAGGCTACTTTTTACCCCGGGAAATAGGATAGGTTTTATCCCGGAAATCCCACGGGAACGGGAACTATGCGGGTTTTTCTTTGACTGCGCGGGCGAAGCTGCGGGTGGAAAGCTAGTATAAGATAAGTATAAGATAGATACAAATTTACCTGTACATATATAAGTTAAAGAATTAGTAAGTTATAATTATTGAAAGAAAAAAAACAATATTAGTTAAGTATATATCTATATAGTATTAAAACGAAATATACATACACACAAATATACATAATGATAATATTATTATGATCTCGTGGCGCGCACCGACCACTAGACGCCGCTGGTCGCCACCCTCTCCCTCACCTCAGACCAGCGAGTCGACGGGCAAGGCAAGCGTCGCGTCGTCTGCCGGCCAGTGTGGATGTCGCGCGCTTCAGCTACCTCTGTAGCTGCTCCTAGCTTCTCGTGACGCCGTTTGTGGCTGTCGCGAGTGGCTCGTGTCACGACTCACGACTCACGTGTGTGGCGACACATTCGACATGTCGAAAATAATTGACACGATCGGGACCAAGAAGCTTCTATCGGGACCTTCCATTGACAGCGCTCACGACATCGTTTGAGTTATAAATTATAACAAAACTGTATAGGTAATCTACTAGTGCTCAGTGGGATTGTTCTTCTTTTATAGATCCACAAAGAGTCTGCGACGGTATAATAATAACTCAGTCTATCTCAAAAGGATAACCCACAATAACTAGCAATTTTTTTCAAATTCAAATTCATTCAATTGCATTATGTATTTTCTATACTTACTAATATTATAAAGAGGAAAGGTTTGTAATTATGTATGTATGTATGTATAGTTTTCACGCATAAACTACTGGACCGATTTCAAAAATTCTTTCACCATTAGAAAGCTGCATCTTCACTGAGCAACATAGGCTATATTGCATTTTCAAAAAAATTAGAGATCCTTACCATAAATTCAATAATGTAACCCAAGTTGTAAAAAATTCCTTAATAACAATTCTGTCATCGCGTGCGCTGCGGAATCTACTCCTTGAAGTACGAGGATGGTTCTTATGAAAAAAAACGTAAACATGTAGGTACCACGGGCGAAGCCGGGGCGGACCGCTATATTTTATATTACACCAAAATAGGCACAGTACTGTACCTTTTATTTCTTATGATACGTAAAACACTTAATATAGGCATATAAAAATTGTCTGTGTATCATGATACTGCCATAAAATTAATATCTTATAAGTTATATGTTATCGCGAAGTATAAATTAAAAAATTGATAAATCGAAGCGAAAACATAGTGTCTGCACCTTGCCTAGTCGCCGTCGCGTCTGTTTCTACTTTTTAGCCGCGCTGAGACAACAAAATTTATTATAAACTAGCTTTCCGCCCGCGGCTTCGCCCGCTTTGTGCTTTAAACTATCCTATCTCTCAAGTTGGATCGAACTGCACATGGTGTGCGAATTTTATTATAATCGGTTAAGTGGTTTAGGAGTCCATTGAGGACAAACATTGTGACACGAGATTTATATATATTAAGATTAATTATTATCATTACGTCCACTCCAAATTTTTAAATACCGATAGGTGGCGCTATTGCTGCAGATTTCCTTCCAGCACACGGGCGAGGTCGCGTCTAAACTATCCATATTAATAAATAAAAAATAATATAAAGCTGAATAGTTTTCTGTAAATTGAATGCGGTCAGGAAACTCAAGGCCTATTTTTCTTGACCCCCAGAGTGGTTTAAGCTCCGTAAGAATATTATCAAACATCTTTCATCAACCTAACTGCAAAGGAATAGAACGCCTTCAGCTACCAACCACTAGCCGCATCCAGATTTCTCTAGATTTCCAGAGGAATATATAATTTAAATGTGTTTAGGCAAGAGTTCTATCTAGGCAGGCGTATTTTTTATTTTTGATCAATAGGTACAGTAACAGATTGCTGTTGCAGAACAATTCCTTATATCTAGCTCTTACATTATAATAAATACATAATATAAATTCCACAACTCAATTAACACCGTTGTTGCCGCAACAAAATCGTGCGGAACGGAGCGTTGCTACTGCGTCATCGCGGCGTCACGTCGCCGCGCCGTACGATTGGCCGCGGATGACCCTACCACTGTCCTCTACGACTTGGACTTGCCACGCAGCCGCCGAGCAGTGAACTCCTTCGCAAAACTCATTGTACCAAACGCACTCTTGTAATTTTGATTATTAAATTTTATACGCGCAAATTTATTTTCGTCTTCTTTCCCCAAAGTCCAACGACCAGTTCGTACATAAAATTTCTGGTCCTTCGAGCCGGATTCTGGATTTTGGAGACGCAATCGGCGAAGAAGTCGCAAAATTACAGTGCAGTTTGGTAAGACGGCCAGCTAATTTATCCAACCCTGTGAAGCTTCATCTGATTGATACTGTGCTTTGTAAATTCCAGAGCTTTTGGTGTTGCTTGCCTCCTCACGTGCTTTTACGCAACCGAAGAATCTGCTTCACGTGGCACGTAAGTACTTGTAGCTTTTTACTTCAGTAATTATGTCTCTATCTGAACAAAAGGAGCTTAAGGATTTGAGGAAAAAAAGGGGTTTAATTAAATGTAGATTAACTAATTTTAAAAAATACGTTTCTTCGTTTGAAAATGTTGACCTTGACACGCATCAGAGGGCAGAACTAAAACTACGTATACCAGGTGCGCAAAGTTTAATGAACGATTTCAATCAAGTACAAAGTAAAATCGAAGATCTTGTCCCGGAGTCAGAAACGGATAAACTCATAGAATCACGCGTCGAGTTTGAGAGGGAATATTATGTTGTCCTGGCGATGCTGGACTGCATGGTAAACCCAGATAGTTCCGAGGATAGATCTGTTAATAAATCCATTGACTGTTCCTTAGCGCACGACCATACGACCTGTAACAATTTTAGTAACGATTCAGTAAAATTACCGACTATTTCTGTACCTAGCTTTGACGGTTCACATGAACACTGGGTAGAATTTCGCGATACGTTTTCATCCTTAATTCATGATTCGAAATCAATACCACCAATTCAAAAATTTCACTATTTAAAAGCGAGTTTAAAAGGTGACGCTAAAATTGTAATAGAAAACGTTGAATTTTCATCAAATAATTATCTGGTTGCATGGGAGCTTTTATTAAACCGCTTTAATAACACGCGATTGATAGTGCAAAGTCACATTAAAGCAATATTTTCACTCCAAAACGTTTCCAGAGAATCGGCTTGTCAATTGCACAATTTAATCGATACAGTTTTGAAAAATTTACGTATTCTTAAAATTTTAGGGGAACCCACTGAATATTGGGACACATTAATTATTTATATCGTGGTATCAAAGTAAGATCCCACCACTGAACGCGAGTGGGAACAATTCAAGAACACTTTTTATAAAATACATAAAGATAAAATTATTAAGCTACATGATTTATTGGAATTTATTAAAGAAAAAGCCGATTTATTAACTACACTTTCCGTAAATCACAGTAAACCTAGTATTTCAAATAATTCAAATAAATTTTCTACTTACCAAAATAAAAATTCATCATCCAAAATTCATTGCAACATAGTTTCGGATAACAAACACTCATTTAATTCTAAATCGCAATCCAATAAGTCGCGCAGCCATTACAAGTCGTGTTTGCTATGTAACGAAAAGCATCAGCTATATTCTTGCCAGAAGTTTCTCGACTTATCCCCGCAACATAGGTTTAATTTCATAAAGGATAAAGACTTATGCATTAATTGTATGCGTCCAGGTCATTCGGTTGGTACTTGTCTTTTTGGTCCGTGTCGAAAGTGTGAACAAAAGCACAATAGTTTACTTTGTGATGCAATTAAATTATCACCAATTCAACAAAATACAGTGACGTTAAACTACGTACGAGCACCCCTCGCTTACTAATACGCATCCCGTTTCAGTGGTTTCAGTAGATAACGCACACATGCAACTTCAATGTATTAATCACGCACAAACCGTTATGCATACAAAGGATGACAATTCTTCGCAACAGATTGTCATATTGTCTACGGCGATAGTTGAAGTATATAATGAATCGGGTGAGTATTATTGCGCACGCGCAGTTCTAGATAGCGGAAGCGAGCGATCTTTTATCACGCAATCGTTAGCAAATAAATTAAATATACGAATTTTACAGTCCACTCAACATATTCACGGTGTAGGTAATTCTATTACGCAATGTTCGCAATCTTGTAACATTGAAATTAAATCGCGCGACGGGAGCTTCACTGCCCGTTTTCAATGTTTAATTTTGCCCCAAATCACATCAAAATTGCCTACAACTACATTTAATTTCAATCAATTTAATATTCCTCACAATTTATTGTTAGCTGATCCCAATTTTTACGAAAGTCAACCTATTGATTTACTGATCGGTGCTGATTTATTTTGGGAATTAATAACCGAAGGAAAAATGCGCCTTAAAAGTGGTCCTTTCCTTCAAAACACCAAATTAGGTTGGATAGTGTCAGGTGCAATTAAATCTTTTCCGTATTCTAATAATAAAAATTCAACACATATTAATTGTAATTATTCGACACTATCCACGGAAGATGATTCACTCGATAAGTTAGTTAGGAATTTCTGGGAATTAGAAGAACTATCCGCGCCTAGCAATAAATTACAGCAATTATCGAGCGAAGATATTGCTTGTGAGGAACATTTTATTCGCACAACACGTCGACTTTCCGATGGTCGTTTCTGTGTTTCAATTCCGTTGAAACAATCACCTGAGTTATTAGGTAATACACGCGCACAAGCTGAACGTCGTTTTTACGCGTTAGAGAAACGTCTTCAGCAAAATACTAATTATAAAAAGATGTATTCTGATTTTATACAGGAATATATTAATTTAGGTCATATGAGTCTCGTCAATACGTATGGGAATCCGCACTATTTCCTACCGCATCATGGTGTGTTTAGGGAGCACGCCACCACAACTAAATTACGCGTAGTTTTTGATGCGAGTATGAAGTCTAGTTGCGGCGTATCATTAAACGACATACAAATGATTGGACCTGCTATTCAAGGTGACTTAATTTCTATTTTATTACGTTTTCGCGAGAATAGGTATGTTGCATGCGCTGACATTGAAAAATTTTACAGGCAATTGAATATTGCTGAAGATCAGCGTGACCTGCAGCTGATCTTGTGGCGGGATGATCCCTCAGAGCCGCTGAGGGTGTACCGACTCAACACCGTGACGTACGGAACGGCATCCGCACCGTATCTAAGTTGTAGATGTTTAAAGGAATTAGCCAAACACTCGAATGTTCCGTATGTAGCCGATACTATTAATAATTGTTTTTACGTTGACGATCTCATAGTTTCATCGAATTCTATATCCGAATTAGAAAATATTTGTAAAGAAACTAGTAGTCTTTTAGATTCAGCATGTATTAAATTACGAAAATGGATTTTTAGTCATAATTTAAATTTAATTACGCCTAGCGTTAATGAATCGCAAACGCACGATCTGTTTACTTAATAAAACTTGTAATAAAACTTTAGGTATCGGATGGAATAGTCTCGATGATTATATTTATTATTTCACGCAAATTGTACAAAAGAGTGAAGTAGTGACAAAACGTATTATTTTATCGTGTGCTTCACAAATATCCGCTAGGATTATTAAGTCCGGTTATTACTATCGCAAAGCATTTATTACAAAGATGTTGGTTGTTAAAATTGACGTGGGATGAATCAGTTCCTAACGAAATTTCGCAAATATGGGATAAATTTATAAATGGATTATCTTTTCTTAGTAGTTTACGAATACCGCGTCACGTTATGTGCATTGATCCAGTGCGAACCGAACTACATATATTTACCGATGCTTCACAGGTCGCGTACGGAGCTTGCGCATTATACGCTCGTACGATCAATGCAACAGCTGATGTCACAGTGCGCTTGATATGTTCGAAGGGTAAGATCGCGCCGACTAAACCTACAACTATACCTAGATTAGAGTTGTGTGGTGCGTTGTTAGGTGCACGATTATATTATAAGCTTATTGGATCACTGCGTTCAAACTTTGATAAAATAGTATTTTGGACAGATTCAACTATCGTTTTAGGTTGGTTAGGTATGCCTATTAATTTATTAAAATCTTATGTTCAAAATAGGACGGCAGAGATTCACGAGCTGACTAAGGAACATCCATGGCGTCACGTCGCAGGCAAGGATAATCCAGCCGATTTAGTCTCACGTGGGCAAGGTCTAGAAGCGCTTAGCTCCTCATCTTTATGGTGGGAGGGTCCGTTATTTTTACATAATGTACATTTTGAATTGCCCGACTTAAAACATTCCAAATTAATTAATTCAGATTTGCCGGAAATTAAATCTACAAATATTTGTTGTCACATAAGTTATAATTTAAACGATAATTTAATTATTTTTTCTCGATTTTCACAATATAATAGACTTAAACGCGCAGCTGCTTATGTATTACGTTTTATTAATAACGCGCGAAATAAAACTAATAAGTGGACAGGTCTATTATCAGTTGAGGAATTAAATCGTGCTGAATTAACGTTAGCAAAGTTGAGTCAACAGGAATCGTTTCCCGATATTTATTATGCGCTTAAAAATAATAAAAATATAACGAATATATCAGGCTATAATCAAATTTCTAAATTAAATGTATTCTTTGACGCAAATAATAATTTAATTCGTGTAGGTGGGCGTATTCAAAATTCGCCAAATTTTAGTTTTAATAAAAAATTTCCTATTTTAATTGCAGCTAATCATCATTTTTCACTTTTGCTTTTTCGGTTCGAGCATGAACGTTTACTTCACGCCGGGCCACAGCTTCTACTGTTTACGCTCAGAGAGATGTGGTGGCCGGTCGGCGGCAGAAGCCTCGCTAGGAAGGTGGTACATTCGTGCATGCGCTGCGCACGACTACAAACGACTACGGTCGCGCCTATTATGGGGAATCTACCGCAGGAGCGTCTGGACCCAGGTTATCCGTTTATACGTTGTGGTGTCGACTACGCTGGCCCAGTGTTCACGTTGAATCGTAAAGGCAGAGGTGCTAAGTTACAAAAATCGTACATATGCTTATTTATATGTTTTGTTACACGCGCGGTTCACTTGGAACTTGTTAGCGATCTATCGTCGGAATCATATCTATTAGCTTTGAAACGTTTTATATCGCGGCGAGGTAAACCCGTGACTATCTTTTCTGACAATGGGAAGAATTTGTCGGTCTCATGAATGAGTTCAAAAAATTTTTAGCTACCTGTTCTGATGAAAATAAAGCATATGCAACTTCGCAAAATATTAATTTTAAAATGATACCTTTTTACGCTAGTCATTTCGGGGGATTGTGGGAAGCTGGAGTAAAAAGCTGCAAGCACCATCTCAAACGTGTAGTAGGTAACGCACATCTAACGTTCGAGGAGTTTAGCACAGTATTGACCCAGGTTGAAGCTGTCCTGAACTCCCGTCCTTTGACCCATCTTTCCACAGATCCCAATGATTTCCTTCCACTTAGCCCTGCACATTTCCTGGTTGGTCGTCCGCTGACTGCACCTGTAACGGCTGAGCATCTA
>CAJQZM010034136.1:0-39540 GCA_907164665.1 Colias nastes
TTTTTTGTACGTGTTTTTATGTTATTAATTTAAGTGTTTGCTTCTTTTGTTGTTACTATTTCTTGTTGTGGTGTTTTCTTATTTAACTTGTACGATTTTATGTTTTATGTCTATGTATGTGTGTGTGTTGTGCTGTCTCTGATAAATAAATGTTTCTTTCTTTCTTTCTTTCTTTCAAATTGTTTAATGTTTGAGTTAAAATTTGAATCTATAATTAATTGTTCTTACTTAAGAGTGAAAAGTGTATTCAACAAAGTTTGCTTTTTCACAATGTAAAAGGAAAAAATTAGACTCACATTTTTGTTCATAAGCCAAGCGATAATATGTTTATAATGCTTATAAATAGTATTGATAATTAAATATCTCATAGATTAGCATTATTACATTAAATGTAAAATAATAATACCTGACGGTGCAAAAAACATATTTCTAGTTCTAATTTCAAAAAATTGGCGCCGAATTTTATGTTTTTGTTTTTTTTTTCAAACCTATAGTGTTGCCCACGTGTTGCCAGTAGGTATGCGATTTGAAAATGATGATAATGTAAGGCTTGTTTTTTTTATTTGCTTTTACTTTTTTTATAATTTAGGTCAATACCACAGATCACAGAAACTAAAGGGAGATATAGCCGGTGTCGCAGCAATATGTACAAAAAGAGAACAAACTGTAGCGGTGCTGTATACGTACGTCACTTACAATCTAGTGTGCGAACGAATAGTCGCTCTCATATTTTTGTGTGATGACACGCATACAACGCGAAGTATTGTTTTGATTTTGTTTACTGCAGTTGTGTGCGTAAATTTTTTATGAGACACGGTTTCGTACTCAGCGCAAGCGATTGGCATCTCTCTAGATCTCTATGGTCAATACTCTCCACTGTCATCGCTGTCATTGTTGACTGCGAACTCCAGTTGCTAATCAGTCATAGTCCATAGGGCTGCCACCATAAAATATATCTCATATTATAATAACTATTAATAGATAAGTATGTTAGTAGTAAGAAAGGATGCTGGGAAGAAATTCCTTCAGCGATAGGGTGGCTAATTTGTACAGTGAAGATTAATTGTGTACTGCCCATGTACTGTCATATATTTGTCTGTGTATGGGTGATAAATTATTTATTTTATATCTATAACGTTCATGGCTGATTGAAATAAAATTTTCATATAACTTAAAACAAACACTATAATTAATGTTAAAAATGTTTTCATTAATATTTTTAAATTATTGCCAACCCTATACAGTTATGACTATTGTTATATAAGTGCTGATGTTATCGCTGTATGTAAACAATGATTATTTGTTGATTAAATTAATTAAATAATTTATTATTATGCACTCGGTACCGTTTATTCACTAATAAATAAAATAGGTATTTCCAAAAAATACTGTCCGAAAAACCATATTATCGTAACTTTTTCAGTTATGTACCTACACAAATTAGGTTACATAAAAACGTTTGAATGCTTTGTAAAATCTGTACCTTTTCATTTATTTTAAAAAGACGAATTTATTTGAATGCTCTTATCTCAGTAACGACTGCATTCATTTCAAAAAAAATTTTAAGCTATTGCATAGCTTCTATCGCGGGCTTTGAGCGCGGGGACCGAATCTAGAAATTGCGTAACGAAAAACCTCACGCTCCCCACTCCGACGGGCGCGGAGGTGTGGCTTGAAGGCATAGCATGCAATAGCTTTACCGCGGCAGTCCCCGAGTGCCCCACGTCTTTTTTTTTCACCGTCCGTACGTGATCTTTGATGTGCTATACTCACTATAGGATATATACTATGTACCACGGGCGAAGCCGGGCGGACCGCTAGTTATACAATATACATACCTTTACTATAGCTCAAATTGATCGTAGTAGCTACTGCGCCTGCGCACAATATACCAATCACAGTACTCCAAAACTCTCTACGATTTTCCGAACTGACAGCGATCACGTCTCCCTTTCTAACACCTAGGCGGGTGAGAGAGACGGCTATATTCATGGCCTCTTGCGCTATTTCACCATAGCGAACCTCCTCATTGGTTATACCGTTGATCTGGAAATATATATTTGAATTTATTAATATCAACACAGCTACAACAGTATTCTAATCATCAACAGTTTTATTATTAACAACATTAGTAGCATCAAAAACAACATTATAGTTAACATTATTATAGCCAAAGACTGCAATAATTTCAACTGTATCACCGTTTTCATCACCAACAGCATTATTATCATCAACAGTATTATCATCCACAATATTATCATCAACAGTATTATCATCAATCCATAATACTCGGGTACCATCATAAGGAAGGTACCCGGTCCTTTGGAAGGCTTACGTGGGGACACGGATCCAACACGCAGAGGCCCTTTAGAGAACTTTACTGTGTTGTGGGACACCAGCCGCAGCCTGCCCATGACTGCACTATAGAGATACAGTCCTAGGCAGTCCGCGGCCGATGTAGGACTTTTTCGAAATATGAACAAACAAAATAAACTGGGCTATGGAGTGGGATGTTAAATGGGCCGGTATTGGGGACTATTGGAAACTATGGCACCTGCCTTTCTACTAAAAGAAAGTAAAAATATGTTGGCAGGTGGTGACTCGCCCTCTCACTGTATGGGCCCCCGAAATAAGTCGCTGCAATAGTGCGACAAGGGGGCAACATATTGCGAGCAGCTAAGGGTGGAGAGGCGTCCCTGGACTTTAAACTACGATCACGCGCTCCCTGAGGGTCCAGCATCACGTGCCCACTCGCCACTTATGATTCGCATCCACCCTTCGAGCTAAAAGCTCTCGCGACTCCACTCTGGCCGGCCGGTTAAGGCAAGCCAGAGGCGGGGGTCCTGTCCTCGTCAGGCTTCACTCCGACCGGCCGGTGAAGGCAAGCCGGAGATGAAGACAGGGGTCTCCCCCGGGAGCACTCGGTTCCCGCGGGGTCGCTACTCCCCGACACCCCGCCACAAGGTGTCCTGCGGGTTGACTGATTGCACGGGTGGAATATCTATTGTCACGTAGACAATAGATATTCCAACCGTGGGCGATGGGGTCGTCACATCCCTACGCCCTTATCATCAATAGTATTATCATCATCAACAGTACTAAGATTCCAAACAGAATTATCATCGAAAACAGCATTTTCATCAACAACAGCAGTTTCCTGAATATCAGTGTTATTATCATCGACAACATTATCGCCAAATTCATCAGCAACAGCATTTTCAAGAAAAACAGCAGTATATATATCAACAACAGTTTTATAATCAACAACAGCAACATTGTCATCAACAACAGCAGTTTCCTGAATATCAGCATATTGACAATATTATCGCCATTTTCATCAGCAACAGCATTTTCAAGAAGAATATATTATAACAACAGTTTTATAATCCACAACAGCAATATTGTCATCAACAACAGTATTATCATCAACAACAGTATTATGATACCAAACAGAATTATAATCGAAAACAGCATTTTCATCAACAACAGCAGATTCCTGAATATTAGCATATCGACAACATTATCGCCATTTTCATCAGCAACAGCATTTTTAAGAAGAATAGCAATATACGTAGCCACAACAGTTTTATAATCAACAACAGCAACATTGTCATCAACAACAGTATTATCATCAATAACAGTTTAATCATCTTTTTGATTGCGTTTAAAAATCCGTTATGCCAGAGATACAGGAGACAAGATTTACAAGCTATGATAGCAAGCTAGTGTCAGTAAGCTAGCAAGCTAGTACTTCTGGCTTCGTGTAGACAAAACTAGCTTCATTTCTAAGCTAGAAAACTAGTAAGCTAGTTGACAAGCCAGGACAATTTTTATGGAGTTATATTTTTGGGCTAGTAGCCACCCTCAACAACGGTATAATGATATTTTAACATTATTATCAACAACAGAATCATCATCAACAAAATTTTCATTATTTTCATCATCAACATTCGTCATCTTCGCAATTCATAATTAACTCTCACCATCAGCCTATTTAGTGCACTTCCTTAGAGAATTTTGGGTTGCTATATTTTTCGATCTTTAAATTACTTAGTTTCAGCTCTGTTTATGTTATAACTTTATTTTTAACTGAAGATATTACGGTTCATGGTAACAAAGAAAGAATATACCTATTAGTTATAAGATACTAGCTTTCCGCCCGCGGCTTCGCCCGCTTTGTCTAAAACATAATAAATTATATACTAAAACCTTCCTCTTGAATCACTCTATCTATTAAAAAAAACCGCATCAAAATCCGTTGCGTAGTTTTAAAGATTTAAGCATACATAGGGACATAGGGACAGAGAAAGCGACTTTGTTTTATAGGTACTAGGTATGTAGTGATAGTGACAACGAACATATTGTAAACTAGCGACCCGCCCCGGCTTCGCACGGGTGCAATGCTGATACTAAATACACTACAGAAAAACTGTCGGCCCTCTCCGGCTTCGCACGGGTATAAAATAGATAGCCGGGCGGCCGGCCGGTAGGTACCGCCGCAAACGCTACGTCCCGCAATTTTTAAATCTGTAATATCTTCGAAAATATTCACTTAAATCATACGGTGTAAAGCGCCATATAGATCTATATTAAATGAACAATGTATTCAAGGTATTTAATTGGTTAAGGATTAATGCTGTATTGGTTAAAATTGCATCGAAAATTAGCCATTATTTGTCGTAAAAAGTAAATGACAAAAAAAAGTTATTGTGGGTTATCCATAAGAGATAGACATATACCATCGCGGACTTTTCTGTAGACCTTTTCAATGTGTATAATACTTAGTACATTATTTTGATAAAACTCGTAGGGTTCAGCCTGCGTTTGCAATGTAAGCGGAAAAAATGTAATTTTTTACGACATCACATTAGAAACCTCAAAAATAACAGTACTTCTCCACTATTTAATGGATGTTATTATACATATAAACCTTCCTCTTGAATCACTCTATCTATTAAAAAAAACCGCATCAAAATCCGTTGCGTAGTTTCAAAGATTTAAGCGTACAAAGGGACATAGGGACATAGGGACAGGGAAAGCGACTTTGTTTTATACTATGTAGTGATTTACAATTTTTATTTATGCGGCATTAAATACAAATTATAAAAATAATTTTATATATCTAGGTCTATTGCATTCTGATAAACATAAGTCCTTTTATCAGAGTCACGCAAAGAAAAGTGCAAAAGATAATAATCCATGTACAATTTATTTTCGAACGTTTCAAGTACCTATTGTAATAACAATTTAATCGTCTTACCCGACTAAACGAAACAATTATGTTTTTTTATTTATAATAATTTATGAAAGAAATAACTTATTTTAACTGGAATAAATAGATATAAGTAATTCAATATTGTACTAGGTAACTTTATCGCATTTCATGGCGATTTTTTTCCTGTTTCTATGCCTGATTTGTAATGATGACAAACATTAAAACAACACTATCTTCAGCAAGCAGGTTCGCTTGCAATATTCAGGTAAAACCTGTCACTCTAAATTTTTACTTATCTACGGTTCCTAAACTTTATCCTGATCTGGTTAGCCGTTCTAAAGAAAATTTTCATATCAAACAAACAAACAATTTTCGCATTTCTATTTCTAGTTGTGACCCCGATAAAAAGCAAAATAATATAGCATGTAGTTATGTATGTAATGTGTACTAATGCAGAATATAATCATTTGACTCTATCAATTTTATTACGATATATCCGATCAAGTATAAAATAATAGCAAACATTCTTCACACACTTTCACGTTAAATAATATACTAAGGATAAATATGATACAAAACAGCATCACAAAATCATTAACAAATAAATATTCAACTCACAATCACTACAAAAATATGCACTTTGATCTAAATAAAAACATAAATAAAACACAAACATACCAAAGCGATTTCATTTTCAAATTCAACTAATTTCTTCAGGACGAATTCGCCAAAATGCAATGTACTAAAGAGACTACGGTTGCTCGCTCCGTATATGTATTTTGGATTTTTGAACATTTTTACACGATTTTATTTCACTTTAAAATCAATAACATGTCACACCGACGAGCCCCAAACAACGACTGAGGCGACTGAGGAATCAGGAAAATGAAATCAGCTTAGGAAATCAGTTTTACATAGACTTAGTTATTGTAGATATGACAAGCGTTGGTACTTGGTGCTAATCAGCTAAAGGCCCATGCTGACCCATTGCAGGCCATTGCCATTGTGTACACGGGGTAATTGTATATCATGGCGGGCAATTGTCTTTCGTGGCGCGCAATCGGGGAGTTGATGAGTTTTTTGGGCACACTTCAAAGGAATCGTGGCGTAGCGTGGCCTATGGTGTTCACACAATGGGCCATTGTTTAGTTCGTCACCGACCGCTGACCGGGATAGTGCACTTTTTTGTTGCGTACTAGAACTAGAATTTTATTTTTATATTAAAATATAGTATTTGATCGCCTAAAATGTCAGTATCGTGGAGCAATGAAGAAACTTTCAGGTTTATTGATTTATATCAATCTGAATTCTGAGCCCTGTACGTCCATCGCAAGTGGTTTGCCAGGTTTGCCAGGCAGCAATGAGACATGGGCCATTGTGTGAACAGCAATTGATCGTGGCCTACAGTTGTGCATTGTAAAGCGTGGCCCGTCACAGGCCATTGTGTACTGGGGGCTTAATATGTATTTTCGTATGTAACGAACTCAAAAAAATCTTACATTGGCTATTTTTTGTGTTGGGTAGGTATATATCTGGATATAGGTACTCAACACAAAAAAATAGCATAGACGAAGACTTAAATTGTTATCCATAATGACATTCAATAGTCCTTACCTTGGTCTTTACTTTTTACTATAATTTTAGGAATGCAATGTGTGTTGGTTTGTTTTTTCTTCTGACACATCGCAATGGAGCTAGGTATTTATGGTATTTCTGTTTCTAGCTCTGAAAACAGTTTGGAGGCTGATCGCTGAGTGGGTGATACTCAGGGGTGATATTATATACCGGAGTAAAACAACAATTATGGGGGTTATATTCAAAATGTGACATGTATGTGTACCTATATCTATAACAACTGAGCGAAGCCGCGTTCTATAGCTATCACCAATTGCTTTTCTTTTATCTCACAAAATCTCGTAAGAATTGGAACGGTTTGGCCAATTTGGATCTTAAAATATTAAAAAAACTTAGAGCATTTAATGCTCTAAGTTAAAAAAGGATAACATGTTTTTGTTTGTATTATTTGAATTTGAACAAATTTGAATTTATTATGTGTGCAAAAAAATACGCGTGACCTGGCTCGACAAAAACGTTTGTTAAAAGAAAAGTATAGCTCAGATTAAGAAAAAAAATATATAAAAAAATCGCAAATAATGTAACGCATCCAGTTTGCAATACTTATAATCTATATTGTCACGGAATGCAAAATGAGTGCCTTGAATAAGCAGATATCGCTATTTCGTTCTGACAGATTACAACATAGCGTACAATAGAATATAATTATATACGGTCTACTCACGTCGTGGATGTAAATATTATATTATGTATTATGGCATATTTTTACCCGCGAAAATTTCAAACACATGGTGAATTAGTGTAGTTTAAAAAGTAATCATCCTATCCTATCCTACTTCCTATCCTATCCTACTAATATACATAATATGTAAATGCGAAAGTTTGTGAGGATGGATGTGTACCTATGTGTATGTTTGTTACTCTTTCACGCAAATACTACTGAACCGATTATTATAAAATTTAGCACACATATAGAGGGTAATTTGGATTAACACATAGGAAAGGTTAAGTATATCCCGGAAATCCCACGGAAACGGGAACTATACGGGTTTTTCCACGTTTTCTTTGAAAACGCGGGCGAAGCCGCGGGCGGAAAGCTAGTCCTAAAATAAAACTAGGTAGTTGAGAAAAAGCTTGCAAATTATTTCCATGTAAGCCTGCAATACATAATCTTATTTACTCTGCCGTATTGTTACTAGGTATATTATTGTTTACAATATCATTATCAGTTATCACATTGATAATAATATTATAAGCTATATTTTCATCTATTGTTACTTGTTACAAATATTATACTAACAATAATATAGTAAATATTATATGTACTATATTATACATATCATAATCTTAATACTATTATACGTAGTACATATATTATTATTAGTCTGTGCTATTATAAAGGTGAAAGTTTGTAAGTATCCAGGATGTATGGATGTATGGATGTTTATTGTTTGTTACTCTTTCACGTAAAAACTACTGAACCGATTACAATGAAATTTAGCACACATATAGAGGGTAACTTGGATTAACACATAGGATAGGTTTTATCCCGGAAATCCCACGGGAACGGGAACTATGCGGGTTTTCCTTTGAAAACGCGGGCGAAGCCGCGGGCGGAAATCTAGTTATACAATATTATTGTTACTAGTTTATGGCCGCGTCTTCGCTGACAAACGCTTCTTAGGTGGATTTTTTGCTTTCACGGCAAAACGAGATTTAGTGCAATCATATTGTAGGTAGGTATTCTGATGGTATTCTGTTTAAATTCATTGACATAGTCCAGCAAATAAAATTTTATGGTTTACCATTTCCAACGCAAAACACGTATTTTTTTTACCTTACAATAATTATTAATTGTTACACAAACTTATTTTTATCGTAAAGCAAAAATCTTTATAGCATTCCAAAAATGCTTCGAAAGCGCCCTCTATTAATTTTTATGAGTTCATCGCGTTGATTCATCGCGTGTTCATCGCATTATAAAGACAGCACGTAATGTTGCAAACACTCAATAGATGGCAGCTTAAAAATGATTTCCCATAAAAATGTTTATTCTTATATTTACAGATAAATTACATGTTTTTATGATAAACAAATTATTGTAAAATATATAAAATAAAATATAAAATTATTTATTATAATTTTGATCAATGTAAAATATATTTTCGAAAATTATTCTGAATCGCGCTGTTGATATTTTTTGTGTCAATTAGTATATATAATTATGTTCAACTAAGGTTAGTGTACTCGCTTCGGCAGTACATATACTAAAATTGGAACGATACAGAGAAGATTAGCATGGCCCCTGCGCAAGGATGACACGCAAAATCGTGAAGCGTTCCACATTTTTTGAAGATATAGGTTTAATAAATAAAAATAGCAAATCGGCCTTCTATTTATTTTGTTTGAAGAATTATTAATTGTCTCTTTATAATAATTTACCAAAATTTATAAGTTCCAAATGTCTTGTTCGTCGTATGAAAATATTCGTAGGTAACTTACTATTATTATATTAAATTTCAAAGTGAAGCAGAATATTAATTTCCGAATAAGTTATTGTCCAGGTACTATAAAGCACATTACATATTATAAAAGTAAGTAATTACATAGCACAGAGCAATTAACACAGTACAATAAATGGGTCGCCTGGAAGCCAGGCGCGGTCCCAGGGGGGGGGTCACGGGGGACATGACCCCCCCTCAAAATCGCACTCGATAAAATAGAAAAAAATTCTTATACTGTACAAAATATAAAAAAAAATGGCCAAGTGCGAATCGGAGTCACTCGACAACTAAATTTCCGTTTAAACTTGTTTTTAATCCCTTGCGAATTTCGAAATTTGCGAAAATTTTCAGCATAAGTAAACAAAAATATTTTTTAAAATATTTTTTACATAATCTAATTAAAATTCATGTATTTCGCAATTATTCCTATATCTGTATTTTAGGACGCTACATTGTAACAAATTTCATGATTCTGTGTACATAGGCCGGGAGATACTGACACAAAATTTCGGGTCATTTGTAACAGGATGACGGTTCTACAGGGGTCTTAGTACGCAATGACAAAAAGAAAAATGATGGTCAGAACGCTGGTACCGACGGACTAGTCGCGTGGGCGTTAGTCGAACTCGTCGGATAAATAGCGAAAGTCAAACGATTTGTAACACAAAAATTTTAGAATTAACCGATAGCCCATAAAAAAGATGTAGGCGGTAGTGTCATGCCATACTTTTCCGGTGTGACTTACAGCCCGCCATACTGACGCGAATGCGTTGATTTAAAAAAAAACAATTCAACCATTTGTACTAGGCTACCTTTTGCACAGGTAACCATCTAATGTCGCGGAAGAATTCTAACAAATACCCGCGGCCCCATCATTAAAGCGGCTCGACGGAACACAGTGGGGTTTTAGTCGGTAAGAATCCGACATAACCCACGGCTCCTTCCCCGGGGGCCGTGGGTATCTTTGGAAGATTTCCCCACTATAAAAAAAAAAAAAAGGTAACCATCTAATCGTCGTGCAGCCATTTACGAAAATCGCCATGCCATACTTTTCGGACGATTCCAAATGGTCACCATACCGCCGAAAATCTGCAATTTTTTTTTTCTACAACTCCTGAATGATTATAAATAGAAGTGTGATAATGCCATACCTACCTGTGGGAGGTGGCGAATGTGTATAAGATTTTTTTTTATTGTAAGATTTTATTCGTATTTTGAATGATTTGTAGCAGTATGGCACTAATTTTTCCCTCTATTAAAAGTATGGCAAATATAATAATGGTCACGTTGCATCATATACTTTCCAAAACTCCAAATGACATACTGGTACAATTGCCAATTCTTTTCATTTTTTTTTTACGTCTTGGCTTAAGTCTTACAATCGTCCGCCCCATGTTTTTTAGTAGGTAGAATTGTATACAAACAAACAGAATATAATGATCCCATACTGTAAAAAAATATTTTACGTATTGTACAGTCGTATTTTTGAAACGTGACGAATAAATTAATTTTTCAAGTATGGCAGCACTTTTTTCCCCTACTAGAAGTATGGCAAATATAATAATGGTCACATTTTATCAAATACTCTCCAAAAATCCAAATGCAATACTGGTACAAATCGTTTGGCGAAAAAAAAAATTTTTGCAGATTTTCGGCGGTATGGCGACCATTTGGAATGGTCCGAAAAGTATGGCATGGTGATTTTCGTAAATAGCTGCACGGTGATGATTACCTGTGCAAAAGTTAGCCTGGTACAAATGGTTGAATTGTTTTTTTTTAAATCAACGCGTTCGCGTCGGTATGGCGGGCTGTAAGTCACACCGGAAAAGTATGGCATGACTCTACCGCCTACAACTTTTTTGTGGGCTATCGGTAATTACTAAAATTTTTGTGTTACAAATCGTTTAACTTTCGCTATTTATCCGACGAGTTCGACTAACGCCCACGCGACTAGTCCGCCGGTACCAGCGTTCTGACCATCATTTTTCTTTTTGTCATTGCGCACTATGACCCCTGTAGAACCGCCATCCTGTTACAAATGACCCGAAATTTTGTGTCAGTATCTCCCGGTTTAACACGGGAACTACACTAGGTTTTGAATTCCTTACGAATGTCGAAATTTGCGAAAAAATGAAAAAAAATTGACGGCTGTATCTTTTGATTTCGTTGGCTTATAAGTTTGATTTTATCAAGCTGAAATTTATATCGAATATGTACTCAAGTCTACGGCCCCTAAATGCTGTGAAGAAATCAACCTTAAAAGCCAACGCAATCAAAAGATACAGACGTAAATGCTGAAAATTTTCACAAAATTTCGACATTCGCAAGGGAATCAAAACCTACAGGGTGCTTCCTATGAACACAGAGTCTTGAAATTTGGTACAAAGTAACGTCTTATAACACAGATATAGGAATAATTACGAAAAATATTATGAATTTTTAATTACATTAACTATATAAAAAAAATATATTTTCAATCATTTTAAACTTAAAAAGGGGGTTGCCCTTTACTCATGAACGCTTACATGTATTGAATTAACTCAAGTCTATAATATAATATCTATAAGCTGTAATAAAATCAAACTTCTATGTCAATACAGCCGTAAACGCTGAAAATTTTCGTAATATATAAAAAATATGTATGTACTATAACTTGTATTGACTACGACTACTTGCCACATTTTCCCCCGGGTGACCCCCCCCCCCCCCCCCAAAGCTAGGCTAGGACCGCGCCTGCTGGAAGCTTAGCCTGGAAGAGATCACTCTCAAGTTAAATAAGTTATAGGGCAGGTGATAATATTATGTAATGCTATTTTTTTCCTTTTAATTTATGTAACTATAATAAAATTGTTTAATTAAAAAAAATGGTTGCCTGTAAAGTCGGTTTTACGGGCGAAGATTTTACGTGACAACGTCTTTTTCTCGATCATAGTTGAGTGGGAGAGAGACGCAAGGCATTCGGCGGGCCTCTCTCTCGTTCGGTGACTCATCGTAACGTTACCGAGCGTTACACTTTTTCATAAGTGACTCCCAGCCGCAACCTAATTTAAGACGTTGTCACGTCAAAACAAAAAACAATTTTTAATACTGCTTTGAATAATAACTATCTAATCACTAGCAAACTTGATTTAGAGCGAGATTTTGGTAATCGTGGTTGGCAATCCAAACAGTTATCACAATAATATAATAGGCACGAGTATAAGATAAAAGCATTACCTATGTACATATTATAATGTGATAACTGATTATTATTCATTTATATGGTTATGAAAATATTATAGGGGATTCAAAAAAACAGCATAAAAACATTGTTTATAAGGATATTGCACGCCTCATAAGCGAAGCGTTGAGGTGGGTACTACTGTCACTTCGCGCAAAACATCTGATTTTTCAAACTTAAAATGTCTTTATGTATCATACATTGCACTTGTAAGATAATACATACACACACATATTAAGAAAAAACACTATTTTTAACATTCATGATATTTTTGATGTCATTTTTGTTATTTAAACTAGTTAAAAAACAGTTTAAAAAAGTTCTGTCTTGGACGTCCGTGTGTCTGTATGTGCGGAGGATTTTCTTGTTAACACGATAGCGACCGAAATACTTTACTAATCGAGTCTTTTTTTTTCTCTTACGCTTGAGTATGCTCAGGAATAGAACCCTTTCATTTTTCAGGGTCTGATTCGATGTGGTTTAATTGTTATTAAATAAACAAAAAAAAATATCGACTGTTCTCCATAATTTTAGTATATCTATATATATTCTTTATTTACACCATATATACATAAAAAAAAAATTTATATATAAAAAACAGTTTAAAAAAATGAGATTATGAGGCGTGCACTTTTGGATTTTCCAAATTATTTTTGTGTGCGCTCTGCAGAACAAAACTAATTCTCATTCGTCAATGTCAACTGTCAATAATTTCCCGATCCAAAATCCAAATGTTGACGGCATGTTGACGGCGTGTAATTTTTGATAGAGGTGTAAAAGTAACGAAAAAATCACGTACCCGTATGTATTCGTTACTATACATTCAGTACTCGTTACTATCGTATCGTTACTCGTTACTTTCGTTTATTTCATACTATTACATAAAATTTATGAAATTTTAGTGGCAAAATTTTATGATTAGGTTCAACTGTCAAAGTTGTCAAAATTTCTGTACAAATTTTGATAACTTTGACAGTTGAATCTAATCAATTAGCTTCATTTCAAACCAACTGAATAAACATAATAAGGATGCTGATTGTTATTAGTCTATGACAAATAGTAGAATACGGCGTGTGTTTCGTATTGAATTTGTAAAATATGAAAATTAGATTATTTACAGATGAAAAGTTATTTCTTTGCACTTTTCCGTGTTCCTTAAATTATTAGGAAATATCTCAACCCACACCAAGGCATTTTTCAATGTATTAATTTTTAATTGTCGGAAGTACAAGGCGCAAAAGAGCTAGAAAGCGACTAAGTGAAGAATTTGCGTCTTGTGTCTTCTATAGTGCGTAAGTACTTATATCAAATTTGTAAAATATCTTTCTTACCTTGTTTCTGTTCCACACACGAACACAATACCTCTAATGAATATTTAAATATTAAAAAAACTTGGATAACGAATCTCACAAATCATCAAACAACGTTATTTTCTTTGTACGTCCTTAAGTTTACGTTACCTTTTTAATTCGCGGAAAATACGCACGCATGCGCAAAACGATCAGTAAGATAAACCATGATACGAAACATGCGAGTAACGAAAAGTATTCGTGAGTAACGTTTCGTTACTCGGTACTAGATGGCGTACCCGTTACTCAGTAACGAATACATACGGTTTGTTACAGCTCTAATTTTTGAGTTGTGACACCATTGATTGTTGTGAGGCATTAAAAAGAATTCTAAAACTGTTTATACTTTTTATCAGTTTGCATAATTTTCTTTTCAACATTCATGTTATGGTGGAACTGTAATCGATTCATAAGTGATGATTTCGCTGTGCAAAATGTAAGAGTTTCGGTTTCTCGGCATCAACTGTTGTAATGTTGATACTTTACATTAACCACATCATATTTGCACATAGCTAACGACAGACGTAGAAATGGTTATATAGCGGTGTTCCAATTAGACCCAAAACGTGGCCAAAATGCGTGTAAATTTGCGTAGATTCATGATAATAGGCGTCTCTCTGACTGGTGCATGGTTTATATACACGTATTTATCATTTTTCGTAGTCACAAATTCTTATAGCCGAAACAATTTCATGGACTTGGAGAAAAAGTTAGATAGTTTACAGTCAAAACTCGATGTTGAACTGAGTGACAGTAGTGTGCTGTTAGAAAAAGTTAAACAGCATTTAATAAGAAGTGAACAGAATGAAAAAACCAAGGAATTGTACAGTAATAACTTAGAAACACAGAGTAAGTATATTTTAATCCAATAGATATGAATTACCTTCACACATCTGCAAATCCTTTAATTAACGTACATATTATATTAACAGGATATTACTTGAACTTATAATATTATTTAATATAGCCTGTAGGAATATTGAAATGTAATTTATCTATAGAGGTAAATAATTTTCAAAATAAATTCAATACTTTTAAAACTAACTTCCTCGTATTGTTAACATTAAAACTATAGACACATGTTATTTCAACACTTTTAACTAAAATTAAATAGATAACATTGTTTAAAATATTAAACATAACCACGAAAAGCCATGGCCTTTCCTATTCAACCACTATCATTTATCAAAACCAATTATACATGTGAATTATATCTATTGTAATATAAAAATGAACTGTATTTTTGTGTGAACTCGTGGGAACTACAGGTTTTATTTGAAAAAGTAAATTTAATAAATCATTTATTTTATCAAGGCAATTGGTTACAATATAACATGATGCTACAACCAATAGGAGCAATGAAAAAAAAGATAACCTTCTCTTTTTTTGAAGTCGGTTATAATTATGCTAAAGTATTATTTTTGAGAGCAGACTCTTAACTGGTAAAATTTTTGAATAATTTAAAAAGCTAGTTAAAAAGAAATATACAATTACAATTCCAAATCACAGGTGCCGAATTGGTCTGGCTTCCACCCCGGATTGGCATGAAAGAATGAGGGTTGGAATCCGCCTCATGTTCGAATTTTTTATATTCTTTAACTATAAAACATTTGAATGCCATAAATACTAAAAATATCAAATTCAATCCCAAATCATTAAATAATGTTGTTATTGATCATTAATCCTATTAATATTATAAAGGCGAAAGTTTGTATGGATGTTTGTTACTCTTTCACGTAAAAACTACTGAACCGATTACAATGAAATTTAGCACACATATAGAAGGTAACTTGGATTAACACATAGGGTAGGTTTTATCCCGGAAATCCCACGGGAACGGGAACTATGCGGGTTTTCCTTTGAAAACGCGGGCGAAGCCGCGGGCGGAAATCTAGTAAGTACATAAATGATAAAACTAACACATGGATAATTAATATGAAGCTTATCAAAATATGATACAGCAGTTTTGGCCACAGACCAACTATTAAATTACACACATTATTTATTTCTATGATAAGCAATAAGCTGCCCTAAATTTAATATTATCTCTATTAAGATGGGACATAATATGAATAATAAACAAATTATCTATACTAATATTATAAAGCTGAAGAGTTTGTTTGTTTGAACGCGCTAATCTCAGGAAGTACTGGTCTGATTTGAAAAATTCTTTCAGTGTTAGATAGCTCAATTATCGAGCAAGGCTATAGGCCATATATCATCACTGTTGGTCTTAGCCAACAGCGGCGGATCCACGCGGGTGAAACCGCGCGGCGCAGCTAGTTATTAATAAGTCTAAATAGATTATTAACTTTTTTTTTACTGAATAGACTAGCTGACTCATGTGGTTTTGTCTGCTCAAAAAAGTAATACTTAATGCAAAATTTTTCATTGTTTTCCTTACCGGTTGGTTATAATGTGATACAGCTAGCCTTTCTCAATAAATGAATTATGTATCTATCACATATTTTTATCAATTCAAAACAATACAGTAGAATCTTTTATAATGACTCTGGTTATATTGACTAACCGCTTATTATAACATATTACACAGCGAAGTTTGGTTTTCATATAAAATTCTATATAAAAATTCGGATAAAATGACTTTCGCACATTATTTGTGGAAAAGCACCCTAAGCAGCTTGGTTAGGCAATAGTTTATGCCCTAATCTATGTCTATGAATAGGATCTAGATAATAGACCATAGACTGAAGCATGAATATATAAACAAATATCCATTCTGAACAAAGAAAGGAAGTTGATATTCAGAATTCCTTACAAGATACTTGCAAATATGTATCTTATAAACTGTATACATCTTAAATCTTAATTTTATAGCAACTTGGGTTTTTAATTGTAAATTATTTCATAATCATTCCTGTAATCTATACTAATATTATATATATTGAGTTTATTTGTTTGTTTTTTTGAACGCACTAATCTCGGGAACTACTGGTCCGATTTGAAAAATTATTTCAGTGTTAGATAGCTCATTTATCGAGGAAGGCTATAGACTATATCATCACGTAACAGGAGTGGAGCCACTGGGGTGAAACCGCGCGGAGCAGCTAGTGTCGAAATAATTAAAAAAATGATGAAAATAAGCAAAAAATGTTGCACTAAACGTAAATAATTTTAAATTAAAAATCATTTCACCTTTAGATATACATATATATGTGTATGCAATAGGCTATATACTTATATAATAATGTACCACAGACGAAGCTGGAGCGGAATCCTAGTATTTTATATAATTTATACATGTTTTGTTCCAGGTATAATTAATCCAATCCTGCCAGTTTTAGTAATAGCTTGCGATAGAATAACAGTCAAGAGGTGTTTGGATAATCTAGTCAAATTCAGACCTAATAAGGAGACATTCCCTATTATAGTTAGTCAGGTATGTAGTAATTTATATTTATTATTTAGTCTAATATAGAAAAATTTGATGGATGTTTGTTTCTCTTTCACAAATCACACAACTTTACGTTCTACGGTAGATATGTATAAATTTAACTGTTTATTACATTAAAATTTACTTATTATATTTTTTAAGAAAATTAAAAACCAGAAACACTTTCGTGTGTTTTTTTAATAAGTCGCGGAAAAATAGAAAAAAGTGTCGTTCGATTTTTGTTTTTGAAAAAAATAAGTTCTTATTCTTCTTTTTCTTAAGTGGCAACTCCCGATCCCAGAGATTTCAGATTTTGCAAAAAAAAATTCCACATTTAAATAGTTACTATGAAATAACGATTTCGATATTAATTTTTCATTTAACTTTAATTATGATTAATTCTTCCTCATTTAATGTTCACGTTCATTGTTTATCTGATAGATGTGATTGTTAATGCTTGGGGGCCTGGTGACCCGTAACAAAAGTATTTTATACTTATCGCGGGCACCAGTCTCTCACAAATGTTAGTGTTAAGATATATAGATTAACAATGTATGTGTTGATTGTACATTTGTGATGAGAAAATAAATAAATTTTAATTATTTTTTTTAATAACACTAAAAAAAAGTAACATTTCTTACTCATACATTGTTTTTATATATTGTTTATTCACAGGACTGCGGTCACAACGCAACCTACCAAGTGATAAAGAAATACACAGATTCGGATCCGACAATATCCGTGGTGAAACAACCAGACCTTTCAGAGATACCCTTGGCAAGAGCCAAAGTTAAATTCAAGGGGTATTATAAAATAGCGAGGCACTATAAGTTCGCGTTGAATTATATATTCAGGAGTTTGGGGCACGAGGCTGTGATTATCGTGGAAGGTAAGTTTGAAAAAATATTTTTTGTAGATTTTTTTGCGAATTTTGTAAAAAAAATGGAACTAAAAATTATACCGCTTTCAAATTGTCACTGTAGGTTTTTTAACAAATATTGTAAAGATTTTTTTTACAAAAAACTTAGGAACTGAAGAAAATATAGGTACAGGGTGTCCCACTGTTGGTATACTAAGCTCAAATGAGGTTATAGTTTTGCATACGCTGAGTACGTAAAAAATACTTATAAAATTCCAGACGCATTTTTTTTTCAAATAGATGAATTCTTAAAACTCTATGTGTACACCCCTAACAAGCAACCCGCCCAACTTTGCCACGAGCACGTGAGCTATCGTTTAAGATTATGTTTTCATAGACAAAATGCTCACATTAGCGAAGCGCTAGGTATATGCCGGCTGCGCGAAGCTAGAGAAGAAAACATGGATTTTCAGGAAAAATTCAGCAAATAATTTATGACGTAATTTTGTTGTTTAAGTATTTTTTATGTGATCAGGCATCAGGGTATGCAAAACTACTAGTCCCTTCGCGTTTAGTATACCAATAGTGGGACACCCTGTATATGCACTACGGGACAACACCTTTAAAATCAAAATCGGTTGTACCACTTGATAGTCTGATAAATAATAAACGAACACAAAAATAATATAGTCTAATTGAAATCGAAAACGTTTGGAAAGAAAGCTTATGTATTTTAAGAAAATTATATCGATTTTATCGTGATCGAATTTTTTCTATTCTTTATAAATTTTTATTTATAAAGCATTTGAATGCCATAAAACAAAAAAATATCAAATTCAAAATTACATCATTTGCATAATGCATTCCATATAGATTTATATGAATGAGATATTTATTTATTTATGAATAATGTACAAATTACAATGGATACAAATTTTTTTGAAGGAGAACACGTGCAATAGGAGCTTATCACTACATAGTACATATACTACAAAGTCGCTTTATCTGTCCCTATGTGATATGTTAATAGATAGAGTGATTCAAGAGGAAGGTTTTAGTATATAATTTATTAGGTTTTAGACAAAGAGGGCGAAGCCGCGGGCGGTAAGCTAGTAGCTATATATAATGAACTCTATTGCAGTGTAATACAGTCCAAAGTTGATAATCATTTTATATTTTTTTAATTTTTTTTTCATTTTGTTTTACAGATGACTTAGATATTTCTCCAGACTTCTTTGAATATTTTCAAGGGACATACCCGTTGTTGCTCAAAGACCCTAGTATATGGTAAGTTAGTTCCACTTTAACTTTAACTCCCGTCACTTTAACTTCCGTCACTTTAACTTCCTTCACTTTCACTCTCGTCACTTTAACTCCCGTCACTTTAGCTCCCGTTACTTTACCTCCCGTCACTTTACCTCCCGTCACTTTACCTCCCGTCACTTTAGCTTCCGTCACTTTAAATTCCGTCACTTTAACTTGCGTCACTTTACCTCCCGTCACTTTAGCTTCTGTCACTTTAACTTGCGTCACTTTTCCTCCCGTCACTTTTGCTTCCGTCACTTTAACTCCCGTCACTTTAGCTTCCGTCACTTTTGCTTCCGTCACTTTAGCTTCCGTCACTTTACTTCCCGTCACTAGCTTCCGTCACTTTACCTCCCGTCACTTTAGCTTCCGTCACTTTACCTCCCGCCACTTTAACTCCCGTCACTTTAACTCCCGTCACTTTAACTTGCGTCACTACCTCCCGTCACTTTTGTCATTCGTTATTTTATACTACATTTAAAGTTTCCCTTTATTATCTATAAGTATCTATTCCCTAAATCGAAATAATTTTGACTTTAACTTTAACTCCCGTCACTTTACCTCCCGTCACTTTAACTCCCGTCACTTTAACTTGCGTCACTTTACCTCCCGTCACTTTTGTCATTCGTTATTTTAAACTACATTTAAAGTTTCCCTTTATTATCTATAAGTATCTATTCCCTAAATCGAAATAATTTTGACTTTAACTTTCACTTTAACTTTAACTCCCGTTACTTTACCTCCCGTCACTTCAACTCCCGTCACTTTTGTCATTCGTTATTTTAAACTACATTTAATGTTTCCCTTTATTATCTATAAGTATTTATTTATTCCCTATATCGAAATAATTTTGACTAACTTTCACTTTAACTTTAACTCCCGCCACTTTAACTCGCGTCACTTTAACTCCCGTCTCTTTAACTCCCGCCACTTTAACTCGCGTCACTTTACCTCCCGTCACTTTAACTCCCGTCACTTTACCTCGCGTCACTTTACCTCCCGTCACTTTGACTCCTGTCACTTTAACTTCCGCCACTTTAACTTTACCCCCCGTCATCCAGGTGCATTTCAGCGTGGAACGACAACGGCAAGAAGGAACTGATAGATCTCTCTCGACCCGAACTATTGCACAGGACGGACTTCTTTCCGGGGTTGGGATGGGTTCTGAGGAGTGAAACTTGGGATATGCTGGAGGCTAAGTGGCCGGAAGCGTAAGTATAGCTTTAGAAACTAGAATATAAGTTGTTTTTGTATCTATAGCATACATTAAAAAATCAAAAAAAATGACAAACTCATTTTAAATCTCTCTCTCATTCTCTCTCTCTCATTAGAAATTATTGTATTGTCACCGATCCTTGAAAAGTGTACAAAGTTTGAATTAAATCTGTCCGTTTAGAGTCGGAAAAACGATGAAAAAAAACATAATTGGATGAGAAACATGTGATTTCTTATTTCATTTTATACATTTTAAAAATTATACTTTCGATAACAAATTAGCATTCAAATTATATAAATATTATTATTTTATTAATATTTTCTCAATAAATGAACCTTTTTTTCTAGATTTTTCGACGATTGGCTGCGAGATCCACAGAACACTCAGGGTAGAGCGTGCATAAGACCCGAAGTGTCGAGAACGTATTCGTTCGGAAAGGTAATTAATTACGTGACTTTGGTTGAAGTCATGTTTGACAGAAATAAAAGTCGTGTCACGTGTCAAACTGTCAAAGATTATAATTTGCGTTTTAAGATACTTAAAACTTCATATAAATTTGAGTTTTTGAACTAATTTAGTTTTATAGTGCATTTGACTGAAAGACCAGTCTGAAACTAAAAAAAAAAATCTCGATTTTTTTTTATTTTTAGTCGAAAAAATATCAACTCGTTTACCACTGAACATAAAAAAATTGTAATTTTTGTTAAAATATACATGATTCTTTTTATTTATAGTTTGTCATCGCTAAATAGTATAAAACAAAGTCGCTTTCTCTGTCCCTACTCCCTATGTCCCTATGTCCCTTTGTATGCTTAAATCTTTAAAACTACGCAACGGATTTTGATGCGGTTTTTTTTAATAGATAGAGTGATTCAAGAGGAAGGTTTTAGTATATAATTTATTCGGTTTTAGAAAAAGCGGGCGAAGCCGCGAGCGGTAAGCTAGTTTATAAATATTCCTTTCTTGCTAACTAATCTACTTTAAATTTGTCTTTTTTTACAGGTGGGAGTAAGCAAGGGACTATTTTTCGACTTACATCTAAGATACATGCAGTTGAATATGGAGTTTGTTGAATTCACTAAACTAAATCTCACGTATTTAATAAAGGTAAGTCATCAATTATTATTATATTTTATCAAATAGTCGACTAGCGTAGCGCCCCGGCTTCGCTTATGTAATATATTCTTTTTTAATTACATATTGAAACTAACGACATAAAAAATATCAAGATTGCTGTGATTCATTTTTAAATATAAAACTGATGATGAGCTTATTTTTTTGAACGAGCTAATCGCAGCAATCTCTTGTTTTATGTAAAAAATTTTTGGTATGAATCTTTAGTTATCGAAGACTAATTTTTTTGCTATCGTCATGTTAGTGTCCCGAGTCCGACTCGTACTTGACCGATTTTTATGTTTGATATTCAGTTTTTTAGCATTCAAATGCTTTATAAATGAGAAATAAATAAAGAATAGAAAAAAATCAGTCACGAGGTAGACTTCGTCTTATAGACGCAAGACGCAGATTCCCCGCCTCGTGATCGTCTCACGAATTTTCGTAATCAAAACAATTTTTTTTTTGTTTTTCCAGGACATATACGACGACAATCTAACGTCGCTAGTGTATTCTCTCCCGGAATCAACAGCTGAAGATGTGATCACAGGGATTGGTACAGGACCGGTCAGAGTCGGTTATTCTAACGCGAAAACTTATCAAAAAGCCGCTAAAAAGTTGGGTCTAATGGATGATTTTCGAGTGAGTATATTTATAAATAAACTGCCTCCTTGGTACAGTGGTTGACGCCTGAGCGTAGAACCGAGGGGTCCTGGGTTCGATTCCCAGTGGAGACGAAATGAAAAATGTCTCGGTCTGGTAGGACACAGAAGGCTGATCACCTACTTGTCCCTAAAGAAAATCGATCAGTGAAACAGATGTATAATGCATCTGCCCCTTACCCCACTTGGGGACATGGGACTTCACTTACTTACTTATATTTATAAATAGGAAAAATATAGTGAACGTTTCTAATCCTAGTAGTCTTTGTGTTCATATTTGTCGACGTTAGTTTTCTAGTGTTAAACTTTTATTTGAAGTAAAACTTGTTTACGCGCGTTGAGAGTAATAATTTCAAGGTCGCGACATGGCAATACCGTCACGTCATGGTCAAGGCGACGATTTTGGTATCTTTGAATCTTGCTAAAGTTTCACTTCTGAAACGTGTGCTCGGCACACACGCTCTTTTTTATATGTATATAGATAGATATTAATATGTTTTCTTTCTACAGAGTGGAATTCCCCGTACAGCATACAGAGGTATAGTTACGTGTTATATAAAGGGTCGAAGGGTATACCTTGCGCCTAACTACGAGTGGGTCAAATATGACCCCAACTGGGGGTAAAAAAATATAGCAATATTTGAGGGTAGACTGAAATGTACAGATTTTTTTTTCGTTTTTGTGTTTTTTTTTTTTGAGATGGAATCTTTTTGGAATATATAGTATGTGTTTGATTGTTGGTGATAAAATTGTTGTTCTTTTTTTTGAGAAAATTGTGGAAAATGTACATATATTATATTATGTAATTCTCTTTGGGCTGAAAAAGCGATTTATTCGTTGATATTTTAAAATTAGTAGAAAAATGATTGGCCAAATTGAATTGTTTTTATGTATGTTAATTATTATGATTGTAAACGGATGACCATATTTGAGATTGATGAATAGTAATTGAAAAGCCCTTTTGAGGGATAAAATGATAAAAAAATAGAAGGAATTGTGTCCGTAACATTAAAATGCCCCTACAATAATAATAAATACCTAAATATTGCCCTATGTCCTATAGGGGCATTTTAAAAGGGCTTTATGGCCAGGGGCAAGGGGCAGTGTGAGACCGATCCTCTTTTCCAGTTTTTGCCGAATGACAGTATGTATACAAACATATTATATACTAAGTTATTTTCTATAATGCTTTCTCTTTCTAGCATACGGAAAAGTCTGATGTAAGAGCGAGATAGATTGCTTGTTAGTTGGGTTGACACAAAAAGTTTATTTATAGTCGAGCCAATTTAATAGGCAACATTTGACGTCTATCAATTTTGTCTTCGAAGAGAGGTAACCTGCTTAAATACATCGATTAAAGTGAATTAATCGATACGGACTTGAAACATTTGTTAATCGAACTTGAAACACATGTCAATTTTAAAATTCATCAGGCGAATCCCTGTCCCAGTAATATACTGTCTTTCGTAAATTTAAGGAGCAAAATAAGACAAGTATAATACATAATTAAAAAAACACAACGCATTCATGATGATTTTTATTCACAAGTAATCAATGCATTCGATTCTAGATGTCAGATTTCGATTTTTAGAGTAACGTCTCTGGTATTTAAAAAGAAAAAAGGTTTATTGACACAAAATTGTAGCAACGTCAGTTCTTTAAATCAGAAATTGTTTATTATGTTTAGAATGGTTTAACGTTTAACAGTAAAATCAAATCTTAAAATTACTTGTATCGGTCATTATTATTATAAATACTAGCTTTCCGCCTGCGGCTTCGCCCGCGTTTTCAAAGAAAAACCCGCATAGTTCCCGTTCCCGTGGGATTTCCTGGATAAAACCTAGCCTATGTTGCTCAGTGAAGCTTTCTAATTGTGAAAGAATTTTTGAAATCGGTCCAGTAGTTTATGCGTGAAAACCATACATACATACATAATTACAAACCTTTCCTCTTTATAATATTAGTATATTATTACCGCGAAGCGCGTCGAACGCGGCAACTGATACACAAAAATAATCCTTATGGCATGATTCTGTATTCACGCGCGATGACTTATAGCGTATTTCATGTATAACTTTGGTGTTTCTACGCCGATTTACATGATTCTTTTTTTATTGAATAGGTAATAATGTTAACTTTTTTTAATTAGGGATGAGTGAGAGTGTTGTAAACGTAAGAGTAGACAAATATAATCAGAAAGCTCCGAATTGCTAAGCTATTGAAGTTTCACGTGTTATTGCGAGTCAATTTTAAAAGATAGACATATGCTGTCTAGGAATTTATTTTTATATAATAATAATAATTTAAGAACATTTGTGTCGTACATGATTTCTATGTAGCTTTAACCATTAAGGCTGCACACGCGACGGAAGCTTAAAAAATGGAGTAACTTCTCCCGTTTTCCCAATGTTTCCCTTCACTGCTCTGCTCATATTGATCGTAGCGTAATAAAAAGTATACTATAACCTGCCCAGGAGTATGAAGAATAATTGTGCCAAATTTCGTTAAAATCCGTCGTGTAGTTTTTGTTTCTATAACGAATATACAGACAGACAGACAGACAGACAGACAGACAGACAGACAAAAATTTTTCTGATTGCATTTTTGGCATCAGTAGCGATCCCTTATCACCCCTTCATAGTTTTTTTTTAAATATATTTCATGTACAGAATTGGCCTCTCTACAGATTTATTATAAGTATAGATGTAATCGTAATTGAAAAAAGTTAAGCAAATGTGCAGTTCTAAGAAAACGAAATATCATGTTATTCTATGTCGTCGTTACTAGGTTACGTTGTTGAATTTTGTTGAACTGCCAAATGTTGCCTATTAAAATGGCTCTACTATAATGAGAATCTTAATTTCACGTTTCAATTTGAGACTTGGAATAAGTTAAATAAATATAAAAGGGAAAAAAATTATATATTTTACATAAACACACAAAAATAGGTACTATTGTACTGTATTTTCTGATTTAACATGCATGTATAAAGCAATTTGAACTTAATTTATTATTTTTTAATCTTAATTGACTTAATCCATTCCACTTGGCCAGATTAAAGAAATACAGTTTATCAAAAATAAACATTATGGTCAGATCACAAATTTTTCTCATATTCTCAATTGTCTCTGAATAATATATCTGTCTCGCTCTTGCATAAGGACTTTTTGTATAAGCAAAAGAGAAGGCCAATACAAAAATACATGCGTTTTAGATAGTTATATTTCGGTAATTTCCACTTTTAGCTTAATTTTTTCAACATATACTAATATATAAGTAATATAAAATTAAAGACTGTGATTTGCATTGTATATAAGTCACATATATTATAAAAAACATAATTAATATATAAATAAATTAGCATCTTTAAACCGAGAGAATTGATTTTTTAAACATTATATTAATTAATATATTATAATACAATATTGTAATGCGCTTTATGACACCAGTTTTTAGATAATGGAATAGATAATAATTACTACTGCGATAATATAATATTTCTTTTATGTATTATATGTAAAATATAGTCTTACTTTCCGCCTTCGCTCGCGTTGTTTTAAAGTTAACAAATTATATTCTAAAACCTTCCTCTTGAACTATTAAAACGCATCAAAATCCATTGCATAGTTTTAAAGATCTAAGCATAGGTACATAGGAACAGTCAGCGGGAAGCGACTTTGTTTTATACTATGTATGTAGTGTAATAACTAATACTACAACCGTTTTAAACAAGGAACTAAGATTTTAAATAAATTGAAAATTAATAAATGCTGGCCATGACGTAATGCAGGTCTTTTTTTAAATCAACAAGCATAGACATTCATAATATACTTAGTGTTAATTTTAGAAATATTTATTGTGTATTTTTTGTTGTAATTTATTTTAGTACAAATATGTTTTTCTTTTTTATTCTAGTATGTACTTAACGTTTATTTTTATTCACATTGTGGTGACGACACACGGTCATTAATATTGAATTTTTACAAGACATTCATAATACTCCTAATATTATAAACTAAAGCAATATTTTATCTCATTTATAGCAATATATTAATAATATTATATATAGTAAACACCTATAGTATTTACCCATTTAATTTCTATGTACCTACCTATCCAAAAATATAGAAGACATTTCAAAGGATTCCTTGATATTTAAGTGGCCTAACGATGTGTTACCATGACATGCAATAAATAGGCAGCTAAGCTATTAATTTTTTTTTTCACAAGTAAAATTGTTGCGTACACTACAATTAATGTTAGTTTAAATCTGCAATTTTGCAAATTTTCTTTTTGGTCAAACCTTTAGATCGTGTGTATGCACCATAAAGCCCCTATTGGTTTTTTGTCTTTGTTTTACACTCAATGCATTTCATTCAAACATTTCCGCCAAATGTAAATATTAAATACTATTGTGAAGTATGTATAATAAATATACATTTGATATTGTTCTATTTTGTTTTATTGATATTCCTAATCCCACAAAATGATTTATTGTTTATTTAATATACCTATTAGGTACGTATTCCGGTATTATTGGATTTATATTCTATTTTAATCAAGATATAGGTATATATAAATATTATATATATCCTCTATTATAATTGATATTTACAACCTATTAGATATAAAATATTCATGTACATATTTTCAACAATAACCTATGTAAAATAAACCAGTTTTAAAAACCAAATTTTTTCTAATTAGTTATTTCATCTACAGATAATCATAAAAAGTAATGTCAACTGTCAAATAAATTTTCCCGCCAATAAATAAAACACCACAGATAACCGTAAACATTTATTCATCACAGACTACAACTTAACCGGGCGGCCATTGCATTTGCCGACCGCCTAGAATATGAATATGAAGATGATAGACGCTCTGAGCTCCATTCTGCCCATCATTGATGACCAGACGGAAACCAGACTTGTCTAGACCTTCTAGCGCTGCTATTTTACGAGCGGCGGTTAGGAGATGACCTGAAAACAAATAATATAGTTAAAAAAATGCTTAAACTCATGAAATTATTGTATTGTCACTGATCCTTGATAAGCGTACAACATTTGAATTAAATCTGTTTGAGTGGATCAATTTCGAGTTTAAGAGTTGGTTACATAAAAACATACAGGTGAAGGTAATAAAAACATGTTAATAAATTGTAAAAAATAACATTATTATAGCTTCCGTTGAACAATATTTATACAAAATCAAAACTATTGGTACTTTAACAAGTGCAATTAATTTATTTATGAATATTTTTACTTGCAAAATATTTCAGTTTTAAAAGGAACTATAATTAATAATATTACTTTAGAATATGATTCTGTTAATTACATTTTCACTTCTAAATTACACAACACATTTAGATAAACTTTCACAAATAGATAGAACTTACCAAGAAGCTGTTCATCACCATCCTCAGCCTTGGATAGCTGCGGGATGGGTTTCCGAGGGATCACCAGGATGTGGGTTGGTGCTTGTGGGTTCACATCGTTGAAAGCTACACACTGTAACAATAAAATAAATAATATATTTGAATACAGCAATTATAAATTAGTTTTTCAACTATAGTTATCGTTAAAAACAATACCTATTATGTACCTATATTGATTTATTTTCAATCATATTATTTTTATATTTTTTAATGTTGAACCTAAATTAAGTACATTGTACAAAATTACAGATCGTATAACGCTAATGAATCCATGATATTTAATTATTTCGTAAATTCCAATTAGAATGTAGTCTTTAACGAAGCCTTATCTAGTCATAATTTATACAAATTCGTATTTTAACAAATATAGCATGTATATAATATATGTATTTTAGCCTCATCACCTACAGCTGCTCTGATTTAGAATATTAAATGATAAAAAAGAACCGGCACGAACCAACTTAGGAGTAAGTACATGAGTTCTCATCATAATTATTTTGGCTGGCGAGTATAGTCCGTAGCATGGCCACAGAATACATAATAGTAGCTAAACGCTACAGAACGGACACTCTCCGCCTCCCGCCAAAATTAAACTTACCTCACCCCCGCGCGATCAGACATAAAATGGGCCATATTTTTCTGCAAGGACGATACGCAACGAAGATTGACAACATTAATCAAATTGACAAAGTAATTTTATTATTTTGGATTTGTGATTATCGTTTTTCGTAGAAAATGGTTAGATATTGTGCTGTTTACGGATGTATTTCATCAGAAAAACGCGAATTTTTTTTTACGCTAGTCACAAATGTGCCAACCATAAAGCGTTAACACACACATTTGCAGTCTCTACAGTGTGACTGTCAAAACGATCATTTTGTATGGAGTGTCCGGGGTGTGGCATGGCCATGGTACGTAGACTCCTTATATGAAGCATTTTTCTTACCTGGTCATCTTCATAGATGAACTTAGCGGGAATTTCTTTCCGTAGAATCTTCCCGAAAATAGTATCACCGCCTGGAGCGGCAGTTTTTGCTAGTTCCACTTCCCCGGCCATTATCACGCCATTATTAATTATTTTCTCTAATCTCTTCTGAATTATGACATTGACAACAGAGACTTTTGCTGTCACAGATAGAGTAAAAAAGAAGAATCCAAATGTTACGACCACAGAATATTTTTTGAAACATCAAATATAATAAAATAAAATTTCATCAATTAATGTGGAAAAAAAAAAATCTATTCGATCCCCAAGTGTATATCATTATGATAAAAAAATTAATATAACAACCACATAACAACCGATTACCGATTATAATTCTCATAAAAAATTTATATCTTAGATTAAATAGTTTTTTACCTTAGGTAATTAACCCATAAAAGCAAAAACCAATTAAAATTCACAATTAAAATCGTTGCATATTATTTTAATATGTCTAAACGCGAACGTACAAATAAATTTTCTTTTAAAAAAGAATTGGAAATAACTAAAATGCTTGGCATTGTATCCAGTTTTTTTATAATTAAGAAACAGAAATGTCAAAGTCATTCTGTAATCTGTACTGTATTTTCCGGCTTCCGCCTTCCGGTTTATATTTTATTCGTGAGACGTGAATTCGCAATTCGCATTTCGCAAGAAGAATTCATCTAAACAATATCTGTATAATTTGTATTAAATAGTTACTGAAAACAAATACAATGAGTACTAATCACATTATTAACACTATATTCGGTGAATTCCAAAAGAGTTTAGATCAAGAGCAAGAGTTGCGTGAAGTGAGTAAACTTAAATAATAACAAACGAACAAAACAATATTGTTTTTATCATTAAGCACTGTATTTAAGTAGAGAACAGTGATAATTTTCCAGCATAATTTAATTAAAACATATTCTCTTTGCGTTGATAAAAGGATATTACAATTAAGTAATGAAATAGCTACAATAATATGATAATTTAAATTATAGGTTATAAGAGGTATATGCAAAGACGTAGACCAGATTTCGCGTGAAGCCACTACAGTATTACAAGTGATACACCACGATGAAGCCGCTGGTAAGTTGATTTATACTTTGTATGTGTGAAATAATCACTATAGGTAAATGTAAATTAGTCTTAGGTACAGTACGAAAAATTTTAGGTATTAGCGGGACGTTAAGGGACCCTGTGCGCATACGCAGTCGCACCGGCACCTAACTTTCGAACCACCATTTACTTTGAATCGAACTGTATTTTGCTTACAAAATTATAAATTAATTTCAAAAGTCTGCTTACATTTTAGTACCTTATTCTATCTTTTATTAACAGCAAAAAAATAGCATAAATTTAGATAGATAAAATAAATATTTCAGGACAATTTTCACACACGGCACAATCTGATCCCATACTAAGCTTTCGCTTGTGTTATGGAAACCAGATGGCTGATAAACATACATATATAATTTTTAAATAAATACTTATATAGATAATTAACACCCAGACACAGCGCAAACATCTATGTTCATCACACAAATATTTGCCCTGGGTGGGAATCAAACCCACAACCTCTGGCTTGGTAGGCAGGGTCACTACCAACCAAGCCAACCGGTCAGTGATAGATCGATAGAACATGTTTATTCATAGAAATCAAACAAATATCTCCTAGATATATACATATATATAATAGAATAAAAAAATGTTTCTCCTATCATAACTAATAAAGAGATGAATCTGAATCTATGTTAATGTAATAAATATGCATAGTTTCAGATGCAAATACGTTTCATTGTTATTATTAAAATTGTGTAATGTGCCTGGCAGAGATCACTGCATACTGAAAAGGCCGCCCTTTGTGTTTTTTTTTTAATGTATTATTGTAACATTTATGTATATTTTGTTTCTTGCATAATATAATAAATTCACCATATTACAGTTTCGGCAGCCTGTCTCAAAGCTCGTGAATTGTTTGAGAAAGCTAACGCAGGGTATGGAAAACTGATGGAAGTGGTACCAGCTGCGGAATATTATAAGTACGGTATGGTACGGGAGCTATTAACGTTTAAAAAAAAGTCATTTTAGTATAGTTGGGTTTTTGATATACTGTTTCTCTTGCTATTTCGGTTAGAGTCCGGGCTGTCTGGCTGGCGGTAGTGGTTGCGTTTATTAGTGCGCACAGGAAAATATCCGTAATTTAAAGTCATTTATTACCGCGTAATTTTTAATCTTTTGCCTTTATGGTTGGAATGGTATGGCATGTTGATGGAATTTCACTTATTTCGATGACATTTTAATGATTTGGAAATAAAAAATTGCGTCTGGCACCTATTTAACAACGAAAAAAACGTCTTGCAATAAAAAATTTATGTCTGATGGATAAAGGCAAAAGATAAAAAATTATGCGTTAATAAATGACTTTAAATTACGGATATTTTCCTGTGCAGATAAGATGTGCACTAATAAACGCAACCACTGCGACCGAAATAGGAAGAGAAACAGTATATCAAAGAACCAACTATACTAAAATTCTCTCTTGTCAACGTTGGTAGCTCCTATACGAGTATTATTGATATATGTAATTCTTATTTTTTATTTATACAAAATTAATTTGATTAAAATTTAGTTTAATCACTTTATTTCTTGTGTTTAAAGATAGAATCTGCTCTCTTTTATATAGCCTTCTTCCAAAACTTCTTTAGGCGTGTTGAGAGTAAAATTTCAAAGTCGCGTCATGGCAATACCGTCACGTCATGGAGGAAGGCGACGATTTTGGTATCTTTGAATCTTGCCAAAGAAGTTTCACTTCTGACACATGCTCTTTTTTTACTTTGAAATATAAATCTATATCTATATTATATCACTATCACTACATAGTATAAAACAAAGTCGCTTTCTCTGTCCCTATGTCCCTATGTCCCTTTGTATGCTTAAATCTTTAAAACTACGCAACGGATTTTGATGCGGTTTTTTTTAATAGATAGAGTGATTCTAGAGGAAGGTTTTAGTATATATGTAATTTATTAGGTTTTAGACAAAGCGGGCGAAGCCGCGGGCGGTAAGCTAGTATGTATATAAAAATGAAACCCGTTTCGCGTTGTCACGGCATCACGTGTGAACGGCCGAACCGATTTCGATAATTCTTTTTTTTTAATGTTTGTGGAAGTCCAAGGATAGTTCTTATGTAGAGAAAACGTAAATATATACCACAGACGAAGCCGGGGCGGACCGCTAGTAAACAAATAAAATTGTAACTTTCAGGTATCAAGATCACTGGAGGTTCATGACTCAACGGTACTGCTATCTCATATCATTAACCATTTGGTTGGAAACTGGGATACTAGCTACACATGAAACTGTCGCTTCTGTGCTTGGCGGTGAGTGACAAGAAATAAAAAATGTATATAATAAGACTTAAAAAATAATAAAACATGCTTATTTTTGTGAATAATTGTTTAACTTCAAAAATGTATACTATAACTAGCGACCCGCCCCGGCTTCGCACGGGTGCAATGGCGGCCGGCCGGTACCGCCGCAAACGCTACGTCCCGCAATTTTTAAATCTGTAATATCTTCGAAAATATTCACTTAAATCATACGGTGTAAAGGGCCATATAGATCCATATTAAATGAACAATGTATTCAAGGTATTTAATTGGTTAAGGATTAATGCTGTATTGGTTAAAATCGCTTCGAAAATTAGCCATTATTTTGTCGTAAAAAGTAAATGACAAAAAAAAGTTATTGTGGGTTATCCATAAGAGATAGACATATACCATCACGGACTTTTCTGTAGACCTTTTCAATGTGTACAATACTTAGTACATTATTTTGATAAAACTCGTAGGGTTCAGCCTGCGTTTGCAATGTGAGCGGAAAAAATGTAATTATTTACGACATCACATTAGAAACCTCAAAAATAACAGTACTTCTCCACTATTTAATGGATGTTATTATACATATAAACCTTCCTCTTGAATCACTCTATCTATTAAAAAAAACCCGCATCAAAATCCGTAGCGTAGTTTCAAAGATTTAAGCATACAAAGGGACATAGGGACAGAGAAAGCGACTTTGTTTTATACTATGTAGTGATGAAACATAAGGGAATACTAAAAATCTACACTAATATTATAAAGCTGAAGAGTTTGCTTGTTTGTTGCTCAGGTACTGCTGGTCCGATTTGAACAATTCTTTCGGTGTTAGATAGCCCATTTATCGAGGAAGGCTATAGGCTAAATATCATTACGCTAAGACCAACAGGAACAGAGCAATGCGGGTAAAACCGCGGGGCACAGCTAGTATTTTATAAGACTATATAATAAGAATATATAATACAGACTTTTTGGATTTTATACAAGCTAGAAGCATCACTACATAGTATAAAACAAAGTCGCTTTCTCTGTCCCTATGTCCTTATGTATGCTTAAATCTTTAAAACTACGTAACGGATTTTGATGCGGTTTTTTTAATAGATAGAGTGATTCAAGAGGAAGGTTTTAGTATATAATTTATTATGGTTTAGACAAAGCGGGCGAAGCCGCGGGCGGAAAGCTAGTCAATAATATAATGAAAATATCACATCATACTAATATTGTAACTCTTGTTTAAGAAATTTACTTTACTTTTACATAAAAAGTACTCTACGGATTTGGATGAAACTTTACAGGAATATAGGTTCTACATCAGTATAACATATGAGCTATAGAAACACTTTGATTTTATTTTGCATGAGTGTGTGTTCTAGTATTATCATAAAACAAAGTCCTCTGTTGCGTTACTTATTTTTTTTTTTGTATGTGCATATATTATGTACTTAAATTATTATAACACTATTTTTTTCAGTGAGTGCAGAAGAAAGGAAAGATGGCTTCCACTTGGATATTGAAGACTATCTAGTGGGATTACTGAATCTTTGCACAGAGCTGGTGAAATTTTTTTATTTTTAAATCCCTACTAATATTATAAATGCGAAAGTAACTCTGTCTGTCTGTCTGTTACGCTTTCCCGCTTCAATCTCTCAACCGATTTTGATGAAATTTGGCACAGACAATCTTTAGACCCTGAGAAAGAACATAGGCTAACTTTTATCAAAACACCACGCGGGCGAAGCCGCGGGCGGGAGCTAGTTTTTAATAAAGTTGGATATTATCAAAGAGTAAAGTTTTTGTTTATTTGTTACTATTTAAATCAATTTTAAACATTCTTTTACCATTAAAAAGCAACATGTTACCGAATAACATAAACTATTATTATCCCATGCGAAGCCAGGACAATCAACTAGTATTACAATATATATATTTTTTCTTTTATATATAAATATATATTTTTTTCTTTTTCAGTCGCGTCTCGCAGTAAACTCAGTGACGCGAGGCGATTACAACAAGCCGTTGCAAATATCTAAATTTGTTATGGAACTTAATGCTGGTTTCAGGTGAGGATATCCCATATATTATTTTATACTAGCTGCGCTTCGCGGTTTCACCCGCGTGGCTTCGCTCCTGTTGGTCTTAGCGTGATGATATATAGCCTGTAGCCTTCCTCGATAAATGGGCTATCTTACACCGAAAGAATTTTTCAAATCGGACCAGTAGTTCCTGAGATTGGCACGTTTAAACAAACAAACTTCTGCTTTATAATATTAGTAGAGATTTTAACTGACATCCCATATGATTAAAACACGGGAAGTATAAGCTTTTGAATAAAAAAAGAATCATCATACCCGGTTCACTGGGTTGTAAGTTTTGAGGCAACGGTTACAGTAAAAGTCGATTAAACATAATTTTAAAAACTGATTTAAAAATGAAATTAATTTTAAGTTTGTAATATAACAATTTAAGTTGGTTGCCTGGAAGAGATCACTAATAGTGTGTCTTTTTTGTTGTGCCTTCTTTTAGCACGAGATTTTTATTTTTATTTTATGTTGGTAGCACAATAGTGTTGTTATAAATAAATTCATATCATTTATTTTATTTCATTCATTTTTATATTTGTCACCCAAAATTAACTTGATCGTGTTCCTCAAAAAAAAGAACGTGTGTGCCGAGCACACGTGTCAGAAGTGAAACTTCTTTGGCAGGATTTCAAAGATACCAAAATCGTCGCCTTTACTCCATGACGGTATTGCCACACCTAGAAATTTTACTCTCAACGCGCCTAAAGAAGTTTCACTCCAATAACACCCTAATTTAATATTGTAATACTTAATTTTATTTATTTTTTTACAGATTATTAAACCTCAAGAACGATCACTTGCGCAAGCGGTTCGACGCGCTCAAGTATGATGTGAAGAAAATTGAAGAAGTTGTCTATGATCTTAGTATTAGGGGCCTTTTGCCGAAAACCAGTGAAAATTGAATAAATTTTGTAGTTTAAAAGTGTGTTTTATTTTGTATGTTACCAATGATTCATTTATCTTAAAAAATAATATTTTCTATTGCAATATTTTTATTTATTTATGTAGTATGCTCCTATAGTCTATACTAAAGCTGCGTTTCCACTAGATGTGCGAGGATGAGTAGTGAGGGATGTGTTTGTAAAGAACCAATCGTATCGCTTCGTTTAGTAGTCGAATTCGCACATCTCTGATGGATAAGCACCCTATTAATAGTCGAATTTGCACATCTCTGGTGGAAAAGCACACTAATGGTAGTCGAATTTGCACATTTCTAGTTTATAAACACCCTAATAGTAGTAGAATTTTCAAATATCTGGTGGAAAAGCACCCTTATAGTAGTCGTCAAATTAGCACATCTCTAGTGGAAAAGCATCCTAATAATAGTCAAATTAGCACATCTCTAGTGGAAAAGCATCCTAATAGTAGTCGAATTCACACAACTCTAGTGCAAAAGGAACCTAATAGATTAAGAGCCCACGACGGCCAGACATTCCTTATTTTAGAAAAGTTGAAAGTTTCTCTGTATATGTCTCCTATACAGTAAGAACGACCAGCGACTATCAAGTTTGGGTTGTGGTTACTTTGGCAGGAAACAGGTAGTAAATATGTACAAAATAGTACCTTACTTTCATTATAGTTTAAAAGCTAAATTTTATATATGTTACTTGGGGACGTATAAAAAGATGTTACCTCAAGAGCCGGACAGTTTTCATGGTTCTTACATCTTGCCAGACACATTTAAAAATAACTATCATATCATCAAATTCACTTAACTACCTAAAAGTGTAACAAATATGAAATAACCCACTAAAACATTAGTTAACTATAATTATTAAAAAAATAATAGTATAATATATAAGTAATAAAGTTATTACTTATCTTTTACGGGGACTTATGTTGATGGAATTCCACGTATCTCGATGACTTTTTAGTTATTGTGTCATCGAGATACGTGGAAAGTTACTGTGCACTGCGGTTTTACCCGCGTTGCTCCGCTCCTATTGGTCTTAGCGTGATGATATTATAGCTTATAGTCTTCCTCGATAAATGGGCTATCTAACAAGGAATTTTTCAAATCGGATCTGAGATTAGCGCGTTCAAACAAACAAACAAACTCTTCAGCTTTATAATTTTAGTATAGATGCTACTTGCGGAGAAATAAAAATACAAAATTATAAAAATCATTTTATTTCAACAAAATATCGTATAACAAATACTTAAATCACAATTTCCAACCCCTCAAATATGTATAGGATATATCATATAACCGTACTGCCACCACTTAAAACAAAAATAACAATAATATTGTTTATTTATTATAAATGAACTACTGAAGTGAAACTTCTTTAGGCGCGATGAGAGTAGAATTTCAAGGCAATACCGTCGCAATCGCGTCATGGCAATACCGTCACGTCATGGAGTAAGGCGACGATTTTGTCTGAATCTTGCCAAAGAAGTTTCACTTCTGACACGTGTACTCGGTACACTCTTTTTAAAACTTGCTCTTCCCAGCGGCGATCATTTTGCGTAGTTCCTTCCTCACTAACTTGCCTGTTGGATTCTTTGGTATTTCATTTATAAACCTCACACCGCCGCGAAGATGTTTTGGGTTTGATACCTGAAACAAGAGATAAGTCAATTAAAAATTTATTGTAATTCCTACTAATATTATAAATGCGAAAGTTTGTGAGGATGCATGTGTATGTGTATGTTTGTTACTCTTTCACTCAAATACTACTGAACCGATTACAATGAAATTTAGCACACATATTATAGAGGGTAACTTGGATTAACACATGGGATAGGTTTTATCCCGGAAATCCTACGGGAACGGGAACTATGCGGGTTTTTCTTTGAAAACGCGGGCGGGAAGCTAGTACACAATATCTTAAAAATACATATCTAGTAAACGCATTAATACATAAAATCCATACTTCATATATGAATGTGATATTAAAAAAATTAAATTAAAAAATTAAAAATCTTTATTAACAAAAAACATTTAAACATTACATTGATAATAATCCAAACTAGGCTATTGCCTGTATTTTGGATATCAGAAACGGTATACAGGTCCCTTTATATGGCGAATTATACAGTATAAAAATTATGATAACCAAAAGAGGAGGAACATACATCTTTTTTATTAAACAAATAGTACGTATGAGTGTGTTTATGGAGTGAATAGGTGTAAGTGTGTGTGAGAGTGTGTGTGGGAGCGTGTGTTTATGGGAGTGTGTGAGTATGTGTGTGTGTGTGTTAATGTGTAAGTACGTGCATGGGAACCAACATGAAAAATATTATTTAGTATACATATATTAAAATTGTTCCAATTTTATTTCTCACAAAGACTCAGTTGAGATTTATCTTTATTTTAGATTTAGTTAATGCTTATGTTTAAACTATGTAGATCTTCGGTATCGCTGTAAGAAAGTTCGTTAAGCCAAAATTTCGTTATTTTATTGCATTTACTAATATTGCAGTACTTCAGAGATTTTAAGCTATTGCATAGCTTCTATCGCGGGCCTTGAGCGCGGGGACCGAATCCAGAAATTTAGTAACGAAAAACCTCACGCTCCCCACTTCGACGGGCGCGGAGTTGTGGCTTGAAGGCATAGCATGCAATAGCTTTACCGCGGCAGTCCCCGAGTGCCACACGTCTTTTTTTCTTTTAGAACCATTATTGTAGTGAATGAGTGAGTAAGCTGGGCTGCGTCTGGCTTGTATTGTGTTGTATGCAGGAAGTATTATATACATGTTAAATATTCATGAGTCGGTCAGAGGAGGGGTAGAAATGGGTTCAGTAGGTGTTGAATAAAATAAACAACCAAATATTTTATTTTTATGATATTTGTATTGACTATATGTATTATACACGCTCTTTTTTGAAGTGAGACTTCTTTGGCAACATTCAAAGATACCAAAATCATTGTCTTAGGCCGCCTGTCCATCTGCAAGAAAACTTCCGCAAGAAATGTCCGACAGTCTGTCTGACAGCAGCTTGCAAGTCTAATTCCGCGGGGTGGTATCGATAAAGAACGTTACGTGTTACAAGAAAAACGCAAATAAAAAATACTTTTCAGTAAAACGAATGTAATCTTCCGTTTCATCTTCTATCGCTGTAGAAGATGAATCGGAAGATTACGTATTATTAGCTTCTATTTCTGTATCACCCTAACTCACCAAGATAATCCAGCATTTTCATCCCAGTTAAGAAAATTAGAGTAATTCCACCAGTTATAACCAGTTATAGGCCAAATTTAATCTTTACTTACCCAGTCAGCCAAATAATCCTTTTTCATCTAGCTAAATTATGAAAACCAGAGAAATTTCACCAGCAATTCTTCGCATTCCTTACCTGTTCCTATAAAAATGTCCAAATTTTCTCCCAAACTCACCATTTGCGCCACATAATCCTGTATCTCCTTATTCAGATTTTCGTTCTTGGCATTTTACAACCTGCAACTCTTTTTATTCTTATTATTATAGGGTTAGCCCTATTAAAAAGCCCAAATTTTCCAGTAAAAAACCCACATTTTCCCCCAAACTCACCCTCCCAGCCACATAATCCTGTATTTCCTTTTCACTAAGCCCAGCCCCAGGCTGTAACACCACGAACGCGAGAGGCAGTTCCCCAGCAGCCCGCTCGGGGAGACCCACCACTGCTGCTTCTCTTATGCTGCTGTGTTCGAGGAGAACAGCTTCTATTTCTGCTGGTGGCACCTGGAATTATTAAAAAAAGATTACCTAATATGAAAAATTGCTAATATAAAAAAACTGTTTACCAAAAATAATTAATTGATTTTAACTGAACCAATTAGTTAAAAAAAAATTGCTGATGTTAAAAAATCTGTTCACCAAAAATATTTTTGCTGGTGGTACATGCGTTACGTCCCGGCCTTCACAGCAAACTGCTGACTACGCCGTTCGCATGGGAACGGAATGCGAGCGTGGTTTTGCTGTTTTATCTTTTAAGATTTCTTTAGAATAATTATTAATATTGTATAGTGATTCCTTAACTCCGGTCTTAATCGAGGGTATAAAAGTTTCATTTTAATTAATAAATGTAGTTCTTAAGTAAATCTGTTTTTTTGGGGCCTCCGGCTGTAGGCTTCGTAATTCATGTACTAACATGTGTCAAAAAAATATTTACCATTGTTAGAGGCTAGGATTTAATAACAAATGTCTAAGAACATTTTCTTGAGCTAAAATTATCTTTTTACTGATTTAACAAATAACAATCTTAGCTACTTGATTCGTTAAACAATGTACCTACCTATTAGAGCAAGAGCCCGCTTCAGCCAGGCGCACAGTATTTCATAAA
>CAJQZM010034138.1:0-18189 GCA_907164665.1 Colias nastes
AGCTGAAAAAAATTTTTGGACCACTGAAAACGGGCCACCCTGTATATTACTTTCCCGACGTTTCGCACACTTTCCAGCGAGTGTGGTCACGGCCCTCCCCGTGGCCATTCTCGCTCCGCTAAAATCTTTCTAATTACATGCATTTAATGAGTAGATAGTAAGCGAACACTTACACAAATTAATATAATTATAATACCTGTTTACACAGGTATCTACTGAAATAGTTATCCAACTTGTAAAATAGGAGCATCTAATGCATTTTACAGTATCGTAGTATTCCATATTAAGTCCCACGTATGTTTAAAAAGTGAGTTTTTTTTATACGGATGTATTAAATACATAAAACCAATTTTACGCGTTCATTACACTCATTCTAACGAAGTCACGCGAATAAGCAAGTCTTTATATAATGTCATTACTTACAAAAACACAACATTATCGTTATTAGAAATCTCTATCGTTTATTTTAACCAATCATTATTATTATTGATTTGGGAAATTGAACTATAATGGCAAGGATTAAGGTTGAAAATTATAAGTTTGATTGATATATTCGTCACAGCATCAAGGACCTATGAGGGGAGGCAGTTTAATATAATTAGTTTGACTTTTATCTTGATTCGACGGCTATTCGCAATTGGGATTTATATGGAGTTGTTAAAACTATAATTTATAGAATAATTTATCGTTTTAATTTTAAATAATAGTTTTAGCCACAATTATTGAGCCACAAATAATCAACCCTTAACGTGCAACCGAAATTTTAAAATTTATTAATAATTCGTCATACATTTTTATTGCAGCTATAACCAACAAAACTAATAAATTTATTTTTGAACAATGTACTTATTTTTTGTCTAGGTAACATAATTATATTTATTTGTAACATAACATCTTTGAAAGTTCAAAACCCTTTAAAAAAATATCTTTTTGTCTTTTTCATACAGGAACATAGTCATAATCTCATGTAATTTAACTAATTTAGCGTGTTTTATTGTAGAGTTGGTATTATGAACTCTATATAATTCCCAAAATCAGCTTATTATCATAGGGCCCAATCACATTAGGTTGATGTTTGCTGAATGAATGTTTTGTTATGTTAATTCTTCCATATACTGTAATCAAATATTAACCTTTTAACAATGCATTAAGAGCCATTTTGAAGTATTTAATTTCTATAAGTTCGTCAATTTTCGTGTAATGAGTGTAAATTCTGAGTACCTATCATAAGCGATGATAGGCTATATTAAGCGAGTGGTTATTATAGTTATGCTTAATATAATAATATTATAACTGCACCAGCAGCAGTATGACAATTTATTATTATAAAAAAAAATTTCAAAGCAAGCCATTGACACGACTTCACTTAATTTGTACAATATGTTTTGAGTTTTGGAGATGTTAATTTCATAAAAAATCAATATTTTAAGGCTTTAGGTTGGTACACATTTATTGTGCAGATATATTTATTAAGCTTATCTATACGTACGGATATAAATCCAACAAGCCAAAAACACAATAAAAGTTGTTTTGCGTTTCATAAATGTTGAAACTAATGCGACTCTATTTTATATTCCCACATATTATAGCTTTCAAAACACACAAGCTTTAAATCAGTGAGCACGTGTATAGTTTATCAGTGATTACTGATAAGAATGCTGACTAAATAGGGTGTATTGTCAGCGTTTGCTGATTGCAAATCGCTCGTAAGTGATTTATGTGTTAAGTTTGATTGATTGCCGTTCATTGAGATTGCTGTGAAAATAAGTTTTAAAATAAATAAATGATGATGGATTTAGATTTGATTTGATTTTTAAATTAAGGTTGAAAAGTGTGAATAGTTTTTATTAAATAATTATATTTGTAATTGTATTTAACGATATAAGTATAAATAACAAAAAAAATATAGTTTCTATGTGTCCGGTTTCCTGTTTAACCGGATGTTAAAAATAATAAACATAAAGTTAATTTTGAACTTAACGCATTTTTATGTCATATTTCTTGGTCTGTCAATTGTACGTTTAAAAAAGAAGTTTGAAATTGTAACTAATTTATCAAATTTACGAAAACTGCGTACAGATTGTTGATTTATCTAACATGTTCGTCTTTGTACAATTTTTTCTTTCTTCACTCGCATTTCTAAAAGGGTAACTTATGTCCTAATCCAGACTAGCACTGCTCTCATCCAAATTAGACCAGCCGTTTTTGCGTAAAATAGTAACAATCATATACCATGGTCCATGCATATGTCGTGGCCATATCGTAGATTTGCTCATTTCATGAAATGGCCAATTTAGTTTGGCCAGATCGTTAAATCGTCAACGTTTCACGATTTGGTCATCCACATTTGGCCAGATCGTCGATCTGGCCAAACGTGGATGGCCATTTCACGAAATGCGACCATTTTTGTTTCTTTTTTAAAAAGCGATTCGCTTCTGGCACTCGCCGGCCGCTGCCGCGGCACGCTCGCTTTGCTCGCTCGGCTCGTGCGTTGTTTATTAAAGTCTAACCTAACCTAACCTAACTGTTTTCTATTGAAAAAACCATTCGCTTCTGGTATTCGCCGGCGCTACCGCGGCACTAATTTAAATGACAATAAACAAGTTCTTAAAATATTCTGAATTTTTTAATGTTTTATGGACTCTCTAAGATATTTTATACGATCTGGCCAAATGTCGATGACCAAATCGTGAAACGTTGACGATTTAACGATCTGATCAAACTATGTTGGCCATTTCATGAAATGAGCAAATCTACGATATGGCCACGACACATATACCTACTAGCAAACATTCGCGTTTACAATACATAATGCAGTGTTAATAAATCGAAACTAAAAGATATACACATAGTTATGTAATATTTATGTCGATAGCCATTAAGCGTCGAAAGGCAGGGAAAATTAAACAGGTTATTAGTTGAAAATTACCGCCCGCCCCGATATAATGTCGTCAGTAATAAAGCCTCCATAGAACATCGCTTAGTTTTACTGGATGTGGCAATTAATTATTCAATTAATTTCAATACTAATAATATTATTAACACAAGTAATAATGTGAAAGTCTGTCACTCTTTTACGTTCACGGCTAATCTATAGCACTGCAGAATTTTCACTTATAATACCACAAGAGCTTCAAAATTATCGGGTATTTTCCGATAGGTTCGTTGCAAACAAATGAAGGAGTCAAGTTTTTCAGGTTAAAAAATCACGAGCGCGAAGCGCGAGTGATTTTTCCTGAAAAACTTGACGACTTTATTTGTTTGCAGGGAACCTTGAGGGAAATGCCAGATAATTTTGAAGCTCGTGTGGTATTCGGGGGATTATTTTTCCGTCCCAAATGTCAAGCAACTACCAGAGAAAATTTTCAAAAAATTATCATTATAATACCATGTAGGTTGTACCACGTGACGTCGAATGGTGCAATTCTATTGGTCGATATTTGGGTCGGAAAAATAATCAATTGAATTTGGATTTAAATAATTAAATAGATAACCTACGTCCAAGCAAAGGCAGTTTATTTAGATCAACCCTTAAACCTTGATATGGAAAAAGATAGCTTTTGCTTGTAATTTTTACGTACCTAGGTGAATCCACAGTCAAGAAATAGAATAAAGTAGTTGAATTTTACTAGACTAATAGAAGCTCTATTGAATTGAATTTCATGTGCGCCTTTGTTGTAGTAATTGTTATAATCATTTTTCAGTATTTATTGAACATAGTAGGTATTTACATTTAGTAAACAAATAACTTATAAATATATTGAAATGATTAACTTTCTTCCAGTTCGTCATAACGGGCTAGTTTATAATATAATTTGCAGAAGAAACGAGTTAGTTTCTACAGAGTTATCCTTTTCTTTGGGTATATTCAAGATAGTTTTTGTAAATACTATTGTATAGGTAGAGCATTTAAATATTAAGTTGGTCTTTAATTTGCAGATATACAGTTTTTTGAATATGTTTACAAGATACCTATAGGATGTTGGATTGTATAATTGATCTTGTAAGCTAACATACACTTTCACAAAAGTATTAATGCTCTTTTCAGTAGTGTATAAGCAATGTCCGATCGCGCTGGTCTCCCCCCGGGGTGTGAGGGTCGAGGGTCGGCTTAATTACCCCGCTTTTATAGTTTAAATGAGTTCATTTCGGAGCCGACCTAACAAGCGACGTAATACCTATTTAAAACAATTTTGAAATTAATATACAGAGGGATGTTCGTGGTTGTCGATGTTATTTTATTTAGGTACTTATGTATTATTAAATATCTACGTAACATATTGATGATGGTCATTTAAATATATCTTTTAAATCCTATAGACGATAGAATAGAATGTTTAAAAGTACATACTTAGATGCTCTTTTTTAATACGCCTATAGTCAATTATTAATTATTTTTAGTCTTCAAAGTGCTGCCTATTTAAAGGTAATGAACATTTGTATTTTTTTTGTATTTATAAAAGAAAGACCGTGGTGATTGATATAAGAGATATAAGAGCCTATCATTCAATCGTTGATTATACATTTAACACACATTTAATTATGATTAATTGAAATAACATACCTAATTAATGTCAGTCATTTTTAATTATGTCACAATTCACCTTTTCTTATTGCTATTTGTTCTTGGGGCGAATTTCCAAATAAGTATCTAAACAACATTTACTTTTTACTTCCTTCCAAAGTTAGAAGCATATTTATTACACGCAAATCCATATATTCGAAGTATTGGAATGTATAAATACACTAGTTTTTGGCTGCAGCTTTGCCCGTTTTAATATGTACCCTATGTCTTTTTTAATATCTAAAACATTTTCAAATGTCCGGTTGAATAGTTAAGGCGTTGAAGCGTAACAAACAAACAAATTTATTTTTGCATTTTTATCAGTTTTTTATATAATTTGAATTTGTAATTCCAACGTATTTCATATCTAGATATTAAAGAATTTTTAACGGATTACTATATACTTATCTTAACTTTATAAATGCTAAAATAACTCGTTCTGTCTGTTCTTCTTCATCTTTCATTTGGATGAAATTTGGTATAGACATACTTTAAGACCCGAGAAAGGATATAGGATAGTTAGTAGGATAGTTTTTATCCCGGGAATCCGACGTGAACGGGAACTATGCAGGTTTTTCTTTGACTACGCGGACGAAGCCGCTGGCAGAAAGCTAGTAATGAATAATTGTATAGTACTTGCGCAAAACAAACTCAAGAAAATACTCAATTTCACATCACTAAATGATATCGAGCTCGCTGCGGTCGCTTGACTATTTTGTCGATATTAATTAAAAAGGGGTCTACAAGTTAATATTAAAGAAAATTAAGCAATCTCCGCCGTTGGAGTTTAATGAATTTCCACAATATACCCATTGTTGGAGCCAACCAGATTATGAGCAACTTTGTTTGGAATTAACAACTTAATTAAATGAAACAGATACGTAAATATATACATTTAGAACGCTTTGATCAATTCATTTATTTATTTTATTTATATATACTCTTTATTACACACAAAGTTTGAGGATATTATTGGAAGCAATTGCCGGCTTTATTGCTTATCAGCAATTTCTTCCAAGCAACCAAAAAAAAGAAAACAGCAAGTTAAATAAGTACAATTACTGGGAAGATAGTGTACACAAAAACATAAAAAAAAAGAAAACAACACATCTTAGCGTAATAGGTTACAAATAAATTTATTTAATGATTTACGTAAATACCTACCTACTATACAATATAGCTAACAGAGAACAGGATTTAGAAACAGCAAAAAGGTGAAATGATATACCATAATAAACTACTTAGGTACATAATTCCTTAAATATTTTTAAGGAACCGACTGTTTAACAAAGAGCAGAAAATTGCGTAGAACTTGCAAAAATGTAAAGCGGATTCATATTATAACAGTTTAATTTGAACAACATTATGAAAGAATACATCTAGCAGTACAATATGGGGATCTTCAAGCGTTATAGAGTGAGCGGGTACCTTTTAGCTAGGAAGCGCGTTCCATCTTAAACCACATCTTTGTTTAACATCAGGCGAGATTGTAGTCAGGCGCTTCCCTATTGTCAATAGAAAATACCTTCTCCCAATCTATGTTAGTACCTATATACACAATTCGAAATTCATCACAATGCGTTTATCCATTTACTATAAACTATATGATTGGTTAAACAGCCAGCTAGCCCATGAGTAAGGGATAATGGGCCCTCAATTATCGCCCTATTACGTTACTTTATTCCGCCATGGAACACCACTACCCCGCTGGGAGCTCTAAGTAATTCTGTATACTGGAATTTAGCCTGGGTCTGCTTGTGATTTTTTTTTGGGAATATGGAAGGTGGATAATTTGAGTGATCGTAATTCTAGCACATTTTGTAATGCCGTCGGCTTTTGTTCAGAAACGATGTTGTCCCATATAAAATCTTCCTTCTAATTTTTCTTCTCTCTGATGTTACTAAGAGGTTAGGTAAGTATAACGATCAGAAAGAAGAAAAATTTAAATAATTATTACTTACCTTAAGGAAGAAGAGAAGCAACAATTCACATCAGCTGAGTTGTAGTTGTAATTACGTCTTAGAATTAAGTTTTATTAGGTAAACCTAATAGAAAACGTGCAATTGTGAGTAAAAAAAAAATCTAAAGCAATATTTTAATAGAAAATCTCTACCGGGTTCTCGAAGAACTTTCAAAATGTCTATTGGAAATTTTACCATAATATCTGTGTTCGTTTGTTAGTAGGAGAGCTATAACAAGCAGTAGCACTGTTTATTATACGAAAATAATGGCATTTATTTTTGTACTGAGAGTATCCTCAGGAACATTCCTCTTAGCATAATGTTCATAGAAGAGCAAAAAGCATCAAACTATGCGAAACCAATTTGCATGAGGATTTGCCATGCCAAACCAACCCCTCATACAATGCACCAAAAACCATTTTGCTGTGCACGATTCTTGGATTTATTACCTTTTATCCACAATCCCAGTCCCATTGTTATAACTTCATTTGCTGAAAGGCTTTTTCGTTTTTGAATATTGATTTAAAATGCCTCGTAAGTGGGAATGTCGGGAATTTTTACGATTTAAATGCAGAAAAACGATAAATACCTCGCCTCAAGTCAAACTTGTTTAAAATTTATTAATGGTGCTCCATGCTTGGAGATAATATGGTTTTGTAAGAATTTTATTGAATCGTCCAGATGGAGATTAATGCATGTAATAGACATTAATATCAATGTTCGTTTAATTTCTATTTGTGTGTTGTACACAATTGTTCAGCAATTTATAATTAATATATAATGTTCAATTCAATGAGGTGTATCTGTTTTTGTGAATCACAGAAGCGGAGCTACCTGTTTAAGTTCGAATGTAAAAGTAAAATCTTTTTGTCTTCAGAACTCTATATTCCTATAGATGACTACTCTACAAACGCCTAAAGAGTAGGCAGATGAAATTAGGCAAGTATGAAACTCAAATGCTAAGGAAAAACATCTATCCATGTATTTATTATTATTGTGCCTTCCTTTAGAGTTTAGTAGGTATCTATTTGACCTTACGTCACTCAAATCATCATAATTCGGTCCACCATCTTGACATTACTCTGTATAAATTATATCACGATAACGTGTTTATTTTAAAGTATTTTTATACCCCAGAGCTCAAGTTACGCTGGTCGTTTCGGTGTCTTGTTGAGATAAAATTGAGTCCGAATTGGCCCCCCGCTGCGACAATCACTGCCCATTAATTTTATTACATAAATATTGCTTGCGGTAATTTGCACGTTTCAATTATACGAATATATTGTATTTGCTTATGTAAAGATGTGATCGAGAAGTTTAATAGCAGAGATGGCAATCTAAATCGTTAAATTTTGTTTGAAAATACAACTTAATGAACCTGTATATTGTAACAAACATCGATTAATTTAAAAGCGATATAGTGTTTTCGATGTTATTATGTCAGTGTTAAAAGTTTCGATGATTGATTGTATGAAAATTAACATATGAAAAACCATTTGCTAAAGAAATCAAATCGTCAAGTGAATCATAATATCATAAAATGCAGGCATATTGAGTCATATATGAATATAATTATGACTGTGAGTAACGAATATAATTTGTATTTGTAATGTGGTTTCAACTTTCATGATATTTCAAATAAGATTTTTCATATCTGATTAGTACATTATTTTATTGGGTGCAGATTTATTTATTAGACTTTAATACCTTGAGTTGTTTTGTTGAAAGATCTTGAATTAAAATTATTAGTTCCAATTGAATAATTCACTATTTAATTAATACAACAATTAAGAGGAAAATGAGAATCTAGGGCTATTTCTAAATTTTATACTATTTAATATTTATATTCAAATCCTTATCTTTAGCGTTTCTTCCCTTTATAATTATTCGTAGATAAACAAACATTTAAACTATTTCATAGAAATTTGATCAAATTAAAACACCCTTAAAACATTACACTACTAAATATAGAATCATTACCACAAGTATGTACGCATCTAATAACACTAAAGCGGCTTAACACCAATAGGAACCACCATAACGTTTATTGAATTTCAAACTAAATAGGCTAAATTACCCAACAAAAACCCGCCACACCGGCGATATGACAATAATTTATTAACTACTCATCAAAACGTAGATAATAACAGTTTAATAGACAACGATTTATCCTATAAACACCATTATAACTTGACCCATCATAACATAAAAATAGAGAAATTTAATCTCTATGGCATTGGTAATAAAGGCTGGTTTGTAAAGCGAGGGGTCAAGCTTTAATGGTCATAAGCAAGGCATATCATTGTCATATTTGAATCGCGTGCCATGATTCGGCGTTTTCTATCAAAGCATAGCAGACCACCAATGTATTAGAGGGCATAATGATGTTACTAGTCGATGTTTGATGGAAAAATAACAGGAAAATACATTTATAGGGGCAATAATAAATAAGACCAATAAGAACTTTTTTGGGTGTGAATTGTGGCATAAATTCTCAAAATAGATTTATACTAAGGATAACTATATGCAAAGTAAATCGAAACATTATCTCGGCATACTTTCGATTACGGTAAAATTGAAAGTATTAACTCTACAAATCTACCAATTTACACTGACATCTGAAAGTCATTAACATAATAATAATGTCGGCATTCTTAAAATGTAGTATAAAAATTACTTATCTAAAACACACAATCAACATCGCAATTCCCATCACATTATAATTAAATTATCGATATATCGATATCCCATCACTAGCGGCCACTAAAAAGCATTCCGAAGAGGCACAATCAACGCACATTGAATACTTATTTATTGTCCAAGTGATTTATTGATTGCGTTTCTGTCAACACTGGCACTTTACACTGAATACTTCATTTGAACCGCATTTTTATCGACTCGATGTGAGTCACATCACTCGTTAAGTGTATTTAGTGTACAAATGATTCGTGTGTCGGTATCCTTTAATTTTGATTGAAGTGTTTATTAAATAGCGCTTGTTTTATTGTAGTTTAAACTTCATGAGTATTTTTTGAGCTTTATTGGCGAAAGAAATTATAATGTCATGTTGCACGCATATTTTCAAGTGTGAAGATAGTCTTTACACTATTTATTTATTTTACTCAATAAACCATGAGTCTTCTACAGCTTCAACTGATTTTTGTTGTTTATTTTGAACACTGTATCAAAAGCTCACAAACAAGAATAAATGTACTAAAAACATTAGATACAGTGTCACAATTTCAGCTTTACCTAAGTGCATTATTCATCTATTTCTTACTTAATTCATCCAAAACCATTCAATTGTAACGTACATAATATCTAAACCACAGATATGTAATATAAATTATAATACTTTATACTATACTAGTCTATACTAATCAGTACCAAACCGGTAATGCTGTCAAAACAATAAAAAAAAATTATCAAACACGTTTTGCAAAAGCTAATCATATTCCTATTTATTCAGTGGTATTAAAAATAAACGGCAATTAACATTAGAACAAAAATATAATAATGAATATACATAACACACATACATGATACATTGTAAGATATATGAAGAAGAATAATTTATGAGTGTAATTAAAATTTTAAATAATAATAACGTCCGATTGTTATTGGCATATTTCATTAATTATCGAAATTGCAAATGATGATCCAACATTGATAGGCATATCAATAGTTAGATAAACTTATGTTAATTCCTTTGAAACGCCCAGTAGCTACGTTATTTAATTTGATGTTGTATTTTCTTGTGAGAAATTTTAAATAAACACTATTTACCAATGACAAAAAATTATTTATTACAATTATTTTTTATATACAAAATTATATATTTTGATATACAAACCTTAAACTATTATTTAAGGTTTGTATATCAAAATTGTAAAAACATATTATTCAATAATTATTTTTTAATTTCATAGGATAGGCTATTGTGGATTCTAGTCTTAGATTCTAGTCATTATTATTTTTTTTACTGAAATTGCTTTGAGTAAATGATGTCAATCGTATTCCACTTTATTACAATGACACTTACAACTTTTTCAAAACTGACAGTTATTAACTTATTACAATTTATTAAGAGCTTATTAATAGCCATCCAAGCTGCATTAAACTTTCTGCTAGAAATAAGAATACTATCTTACTCTTATAAGAAAAAGTCAATTCATATCAATTTCATCAACCAATGAGCCCTACATCCTTCAAAATATGCCTATAAATAAAACAATTCAGTCAATATTTAAAGATTTTAATTAATTCCACTTTAATGTATCATGCAAAAGCTATCAGCGTGACTCTTAACACCATAAATAACGTGAAAAAAACCGTGTTTACATCGTAATTTCAATAAAAATACCATTAAAATTACCTATTGATAGTTTTGCGGGTACTTATTACATAATTTAAACAAATATGGACTGTTTCGCTGGGTGATCGAGTTATTGGCTAATATTAATGTGTGGAAACAAACATAATTGTGACCATGTTATTTATTTGTTTTAAAACTAATTTCATATAATATGTATGACCAAAAATGTTAAGACCAAAAATTCTATTGCTAGCTCTCCGTGTTAGATACTTTTCCCAATTACACTTGTAACTTATGACTTCTAATAGTTTTATGAATAAAATAATTAGCACAAAAAAGTATACACATTGCCTGTGTTAGTTAACAAGGAATATTTTTAAATTACCATGACATTAGCTACAGCTAAATTATCCCATAGGATAAATATTCCCTATTTTTTTCCAAATAAACCAGTTTTCTCTACTCAGAGACTGAATTAGCTCATTGTTGTAAAGATATGCATTAATATAGATTATAAATTTCCTATTTAGATACTACAAAACAATTGTTAAGAAAATATTATACATCTAGGCACAATAATATACTCGTAGATGATTTCATAGGTGTACTGCAGGATGTAGAGCGGTAACCAAAAGGTTCAGATAGATATATACGACTTACGCCTTAGAGTTTAGACTAATACGATGATTTTCGATTCTATCTATCGAATTAGCTTCTTTTATAGGGCTGATTTTTCAATCCTTGGTTAATACTTATTCGTCGAATAGAAGAAGAAGAATATGCTAAAGAATAAGCATTGAGTTATATACCAATAAACAATACAGTAGACAGTACTAGACACAACATTTCGATATTCATAATACACACATAAATAGAAGATTCAGCATTTTTTAAGAGTTTGTTTGGTGTTGTGTGCTATCTTTTTGGGGGTGAACGAAATAATGTAAAGTTAACAATGTAGTAATAAATATCTACTTATTGTATTATTTGACCCCTCAACACTCAACATAAACTATGGTTAGGTACAAGACTTGCTTGCAAGAAAATTTAGATTTACTTCTAGGAGTACAATTATTCTACCACAAAAATATTAGCTACCCTACATTTAACGGTCGTTCCTCATAGAATGCAATTTATGAACTGCGTTATAATTGCTTGTAAACTTTTTGCGCGAATAATTTACTCGTCGGTGATGCTTAACTTGATTAATGGATGATTCTTGCATAATCTGTTAATAAAAAACCTTTGACGACCTTTCTGCTTCTTGGTATTGCTGGTCTCACCTAATTAAACTTGGTATTATGGTTTATTCTGAGGAATATAGCTTATGATCATTGCATTATAGCGATAAAGTTGTGCTACAAATGCACAGATTGTCTCTGGAAAAGTAAGAGTTTTTAATATAACGCTGTTGTTTATGGCATACCAAAATATTGAAGGTTGGAAATTGTATTAAGGTATAGATAAGTTATATAGGTAATATGCGGTCAAAGTTATTCACGTAAGAAGCGAAGTCGCTTCTTTCTGAGTTTCACATTTTTTACCTGCAATATAATATTTTGCCAGAACTCAAAATTAATTTAATTTGATTACGTAAATTACATTAAATCCCAATTATTATAATTAATCTTTTACCCTCATTTTTATTTATAAGAAATTATTAATTATGCGATCATTAAGTAGTTGACAATCGTAAGAAAAAGGTTTTTTTTACAGAATTTGCGACGAAAAGTCTTAGAATGTAACCTAATACATATTGCCCGGTTCCTTTTTGTTATTTTGGCTCTAAATTCTCATATAATGGAACTATTAAACCTGACCGCGAAATTACTAAAATCATAATTGCTTATTTCACGCTCATTAGGTAGGTTACCGACAACAGGGGCGTGCACAGAGTTTTTAGACAGGGTAGGCAGAAATATTGTAATGATATTAAGTCATACCTATTCCCCAAAATAATGGAAAATATATTACGATTTACACACATATCTATAAAATAATTTTATAATAACAATTAACAAGTGTTCTATATTATGAAATCAACGATTAACTTCGGTATAGATCGGCCCTTTTTCTATCACTAAGTCTCTGTTTGATAAATGTTTATTCATAAAACAAAAATAAGAATTTTTCGTTAAATTATACCTAATTATCTTACAAATTAATACACTCACGATAGACATAATCTATTTAGTTACTCCCAAAACACTTCACTTGCAAGTTATCGTAGTTAACATTATTAATTTTCTCAAAAACAAATTTAACCTCAAAGCTTAGCCTCAAAGTATAGCGTTTGTTATTTCCAAAACAAAACAAACGAATAATGATACTATTTGCAGATGGTCTTTACCGCTACAAAAATGTATAAATTATTATCACACTTCTTAAATTGGTCGCATAGTCAACTTCAGTTTCGACTTTCGATGTGGTTCCGAATTCGGTTCGTACCTAATTCGTATATCTTCGTAAAAAGACACTGCCTACCTTGTGTGTTTGTGTGCGTGGTTTTATAACATCAGTGTTCCGTGTTTACAGGCACGCACACATATAAAATATGCGTAGACACGCAGAGCACACATATAAAAACTTAGACACGGATAGTTTGTGTCTTTGCCGTCCCGTGACGTACTGAGTCCTGTGGCGGCGCTAGTGCAGCGCATGCATAGTGACTTGAGCTATGTTATAGAAATTAGATAATAATGCCACCAAAATACCAATAGATGGATCTGAAATATATTTGAAATATTTTAATTTTTTTTTATACTACATGGCGTAATTAATAAAATATAATGACGCTGTGAATTTCATTTATGGATATTAAATATTGATCAGAGTTTGGTAAATGCTAGGGTAGGCAGTGTCTTTATGTCTTTATGGAATGCACGCCACTGACCGACAATAGCCCTGTTTGCTTCAGATGTGAGAATATGTGACTGCCTCAGTGAGTTTAGAAATTACCAACTAAGACCAGAAAAATGTGTGTTGTAAACTTGTAAAGGATAACCTTTATATTGATAGTTGGTTTATTTGGCTAACAAGGATGAAGGAGCCCAGTTTGTTTTCTATTTATATCTGTATTTTTTGGATAGCTTAATTGGAATGTCTTCGGAAAAAATGTTTTATTTGATAAAATTTTGTTCATCTGGCATTCAATAAAAATAACGAATACATCAGAATAGGAGAAGAAAAACTAACTGCACACACTGCGAAATGACAAATAATTAAAACACAAACGGAAAACATTATGTATGTACTTAAACTGCGCCTATACAAAAATTCACAAAATTATACTGATATTTTATGCTTTTTTATCAAAAGCATTCGATATTTGCTATCCCTGTCATTGCTTGACACATGACTGATTTCACTATCAAGTGATATTACACCCGCTTATTCAATCCCTTAAAAAATACATCATAATCGTATTCCCACAAACATTTATCTACCTGAGATTATTATTACCTACTATGCGTGCCAACTAAGAATAGGACCGCGCTTGCTGCCAACTTCACACGTTAACAGTCTAAATAGTACCGCCAGCAAAAAAGTGCAAAACATAAGTTTAATATATTTATTATTGTTCATAGATATATAGATTGAATTATTGTATAATCATTATATTTATTTAAAGAATACTCTTATTGAATTTTATTAATGGATAATTTTGGATAAATTTTATATATTTAGTCAAACGAACTCATAAAAAAACCAAAGCTTATGTTGTCGACAACATGTTTGCCAGCCACGGCTATGAAGTTTTGTATTTGCCACCATAAAATTGTGATTTAATAAGAAGGCGTGTGTGGCCGACAAAAATATAATAAAAATCCGATTACTTAATAAAAACTGAAATAATATTTGTATATTTTCATAAATATGCTTTTTCTTTCAAATCCTACTCATGTAAAATTCATTTGGCCTACAGTGTATTAGAAAAACCCAAAAAGCATACATTGAATATTAAAACTGAATATAATTTGTTTACTGATTTTTTTGCACACCATACACTTTGGTAATGAAGTTAGCGCGTATTACTGAACAATATGGCGTCTTGACAGTCCTATTCTTATTTGGCACGCATAGTACTAGCGGTCCGCCCCGGCTTCTCCCGTACATGTTTACGTTTTCTCTCCATAAGAACCATCTTCGTACTTCAAGGAATATTATAAAAAAAGAATTAACGAAATCAATTCAGCCTTTCCTTACCAACACATTTGGCGATTCATTTTTTTTTATAGATAGTTCATCTTAATTTCCGTATAACACCTGGCCAGTGACTCAATTGTTACATTGTGACGAATCCATCATTTCGAGATTAAAATTTGTCTCTTTTTGAAGGATTCCAACCCGAACATTTCTATTGTATGTTAGTGGATAATACGAAAATGATTGACTTATCGTTGTAAGCTATTTAAGTGCATTGTACCGAATACAATCCAATTTATTCTGCAGTTTGGAAGCGTAGGTGGCCATGCGTATTCACATTTTGTGATAGATTTTCTGTAGTAATTATTATAGGGTAGGTATAGACGACCGTTTTAGTTTTATTACCAATTTTATCATTTTAAAACACGAATTGGAGTGACATAGAATCATTATTTGTTTAATTAAAATTAAAAATAACAACAAAATTTATAAAAAAAAAGTTGCTTGAAAAAGTTTGAATACAAAATTGTGGACTGGACCACATAGGCTCATAGACTCACTCATGCCATCTATACTTTAACTTTTATACGATTTTGAATTTTTATGTACTTACATACTTAGTTAAAATATTAAAACGTATTAACCCCTCACGCGTCCAACTATAACATACTGATTTAGTTACGAGCAAATAATGTACGTAGGACGCGTGAAGCTTTAATAAGATTACATATGATATTGTATTCATACTCATTTGGCGACATTCAGGAAATACCTTTAGCCTTTACCAGTTTAGCATTTTGCACTGCACAAAGTTTTATTTACTTCCCAATAACTTCGCCAATTTCTAGTAAACCCCCTAGTTCTCAAAATGAGACAATACTTCCATACAATTGTTTACCAACTTGATTGACAGAGCGGCGGGTGGCCACAATGGGCCAATCTGCATCTAACAATGGCTTTGATTGGCAGATTGGCCAAATGTTAGAAATGTGAATTTGTTCACTTCATTTGGATTTATTTTCAATTATTTAACGATGTGATAAGTAGGCTTGTATTTTAATCAATGCATTTCCCAAAATGTATGAATGTTATTCCTGATCTCATTATCTATTAATATCAAATCATATACCTACCTAATGATATGAAAATGAGATAAGATGTAGAGATGTTTAAAATGACTCTACAAAATAAAATAATGTCCTTATGTTATTAATTTAATTCAATATAATTGGAAAAGATTTATTTCCAGCTGGATATTGAGATACCTATAGCGCTAGAATTCACTCGACTTGATTCCCTAATTAAAAGAAGCCTATATGCTAATCTAGATTATACTAATCTACTTCTATATTAAACATAAATATTTTTTGCAAAATAAGTAGGAGAATAAAAATTGCAATATCACTAACAATTCAAACCACATGTCTGAAGTAAAATATAAAAACTTAACTTGTATGAAAGCATTCTCAAACCCACAATTATATTCATTGACGACACAAAACATCGAAGTCAATTATACTACAGATAATGTAACACCATACTAGATTATACCAGAGATAATATAATACCATAGTCTATACAAAGGGATTATAACGGTGTAACACTTCAGAGATTTGTTTATATTATAATGGGATTAGTGTCATTGTAAGATTAACGTGTTTTGCTTGTTTTTGCGTCTTTTGTTATGTTTCATTGTATAAAGTTATTATCTTATTTAAAGGAAGGAATAGCATATTTTATTGGTATGGCGTTTAAAATTAAAATGAGGTAAGTTATGTTTTAACTTTTATTTGATTGTATACGTTTAAATCATTATTAATCTATGTAAAAAACATAATATTATGTAGGTATTTGATAACCGAAGGACTTATTTCTACTCATGATAATTATTATAGAAGTAGGTACTAGGTACTCCATAACATCTTTATTTTTCACAATATCTATGTATTTTTTGTTTAATTTAATATTATTTTTATTTCTCTAATGAAGTTAATAAAATTATTGATATCATTATGTATAGGTAGATTAAATTGCTACTTCAAACTTATTGACGCTGTTTTTCATCAGATTTCATAAGATATCTATAATGATATGTAAATGATGAGTCTAAGTACAATAATTAATCGTAATTATTTACGATTATCATAATTTATAAGTATATTATGCGATGGGAGTTGAATTAATCGCTTTTGTCTATAGAATTCTAATACAAGAAAAAATAAATATACAGAACATTGATGCGTGAGTAAGAGTCGCACTTGGCCGATTTTATTTTTTTACAAACTGTCTCGTAAACGTAATAGAAACAATAAATTTTAGTAATTTTTTTATAGTCTTCGAGCGAGTAGACCTGTCATATTATGTCATTCTTTTTGATGGCTTGTCTATGGTCAGTTCACGGGTTAAGTGACCTAAGCCGCGGTCATTGATAGGATGGGTAGTTCATTTGCAAAAGAGTAATGTTGCACCTTTTTAACCGACTTAATTTTCACTTTTCAGGTAGGTATACATTATACAATATATTCATGAGACAATTTATTTAGGATAATAACATTTTCGTTCTCTGGAAATGAATCTCTATGGATCTTCTGCAACAACTGTAAAATAATATTATTACTCATAACAACAGTATATGTATATTAAAACACATAATTCTCAATTGAATGTCAGATTTCTTTATTCATCGCAACGCATCATGTTTCTATTTTGTTTTCAAATTATTTTGCAGAAGCAATGCCTATCCCCATTCTTTACTACTTAAATCAAAATAATAAAATATAATATTATATACTCATTAACTTATACATTATTAAATAGTCATTTAATCACATTATAGACCATAATAATGACTAATAAGGCATATTTATGTACACATCACACGGTACAGATAGCAGAAAAATAACGCTTAAAAAAGCAATGAAACAGAATACAATCATCACTACATAGTATAAAACAAAGTCGCTTTCCCTGTCCCTATGTCCCTATGTCCCTTTGTACGCTTAAATCTTTGAAACTACGCAACGGATTTTGATGCGGTTTTTTTTAATAGATAGAGTGATTCAAGAGGAAGGTTTATATGTATAATAACATCCATTAAATAGTGGCGAAGTACTGTTATTTTTGAGGTTTCTAATGTGATGTCGTAAAAAATTACATTTTTTTCCGCTTACATTGCAAACGCAGGCTGAACCCTACGAGTTTTA
>CAJQZM010034140.1:0-15695 GCA_907164665.1 Colias nastes
TCTAAGTTTTACTTAAAAGTATCAGTCTATTCTACTACAAAAATAATTTCAGTCAATTTACTCTACAGTTTTATACAATGTTTACATACGAACAAGTACTGCAAAATATGAAAATGCATCGTGGAGATCAATATTGGGTTCCTCTGTAACATATAAAGCCCCTACTCTCAGTTCCCTTTCACAGCCGTTTAGCAAGAATAGCTCCAATAGCTACACCGTATCATTTTTCGTATATCGAGTCTTTCTATCCAATTAACACGTGTTAGCCCATCCGCAGCTCCATTTTAGCGTTTTCATCTTTTCCCACTGTCTCCTATGTTTTATCCGCATATGATTGCGTACCGAGTTGGGATGCGCGAAATATCTCGAACAAGACGCGACGGGACAGACGGGGCTGTCGCGCGGGTAGTGCGCCTCTATGTGTCTTCGTGCTATCACCAAGGAGTCCAGATTCATGTAACACAACGGACACTGCAGACGATCGTCTCCGTACGATGCGCTCTTGGCGTTATCTCCTTCCAAGTACTTTAGTAACTCGCTTCCTCGCTCGCCCCCCTCGCAATCTCTTATCGCCGGCTTTGCCAACGCGTCCCTCGCCGCGGCATCTGCAATGCCGACAGCACTATATTACTGAATGTCGAACGGTTGGCAAATCCGACGATAAACCCTACGCACCCTAACGACGTTTATAAACGCTCTAAAAATATGAATATATATGGAATACAGTAAAATATCGGTTAAAAGTCCCAATCGTTAAATCGTTCCGTCAGTCCGTTGGCACAAGCGGGGGCTCTAAGAGTTCTGTCGCTGGCGGATGCCGTGCGCTTGGAGCTGGTGGTTGATGAGATAGTGCTTCGTTTTGCACTTCTTGCCGCAGTGCTGGCATGGGAACCACTGGTCGCGGTCGGTCTGCGAGTGCACATTGAGCATATGCTGGCGCAGGTTGGACGTGGAGGAGTAGACCCGGCCGCAGAGCGGACACTGCGGCCGGTAGCCCATCGCCGCCCCGCCCGCGAGAGCCGCCCCTGTAACACAGAGGCGGCGGTTAAAAATCCGAAAGTACATTTATACGCTATTGTGAGTGTATCGATCGAGATCTGCGGACGGGGCGGGATCGCGCCTCCTCTGTTTGACGCCGTGTATGGAGTTCATGTGTATCTGCATGTACTGGCGCGTCTTGAAGCCCTTGCCGCAGACGGGGCACGGGTGCGAGAGCTCGCGCGCGGCGTGCACGTTCAGAATGTGCTGCTTGAGGTTGCTATTGTTGCTGTACAGCTTGCCGCACTCGGGGCAGGCGGGCTTGCTCGGCTCACCGTTAGCGAAGTTGGCGCCGTACGCGAAGCGCTCGTCCGCCTTGGCCTTGCCGTCGCCGCCGCCCGGCCAGGTCGCTCCTGGGGCAGACGGACCACGCTTCAGTTCTCTCGCCCTACCATGTCTAACGTAAGGTTCGGCTCTAACTTCCATTGTCGCTAATCCCTATCTCTCGCTTTTAGAATATCTAAGTTATTGAATCGAGACGGCTAGCTGACCTACTTATTGTTTTGATTGTTAGTGCTATTTAACGTGCAGTACATGACTCAGTAATGTATAATTAATGACGATTAATTGTCTAATGTTGGTCGCTATCAGAACGTGTAAATGGAAGTATTTCTGGTGGGATCTAATTGCATTTATATCGAGGTGTCATTATCATTACTGCGTCATTATTATATTAGGTATATTAGTGCAATAAGGTTGTCAACTCACCGAAATTGTCTGGTATTCCTGATGGGCCCGGCAGTCCAGGAAAACCTAGAAAAATATGGGAATTACTTTCTGAATACGAAATAAGCAACAAGGAATTTTAGCTGATTACATAATTTATGAACATAATAAAACATCTGTTCAAAACAACGAACAATTTAGTCCTAAGATTTCAACAGCGTTTTACCATCTTTAATTTTCATCTAGTAATTACCGGGTAAATTTAGCAATCCAGGGAAGTTGTGTGGCAGAGCTCCGTTAGTATTGGCCATGGTCGCTGGGTCGTCGTAGTCTACTGGCTCCTGCTTGGTCCTGTTGTCCCCTTCAGTGTCACTCGCTCCGGCATCTGACGATGATTCCTCGCCATCTCCTGACTGTTGGACCATTTTTTAAACACAATGTTGTTAAGGTTATAAAAACTGACTGACTGATTATAGGTATAAAATCTGGTATAAAAAATTTTTTTTTCAGTATAATTTTTTACAGTTTATCTAGTTGAGCAAATGCAACTGCAGAAAATGCAAAACTTCTTTTCTGAGACATCTTTTTTCAATTCTATACATCGCTTAGGTCATTAGGTACTCAAAGTGACGTGTAGAAAAATTAATATTACCAAATGGACACTTGATTAAAACATATCAGAATTATATTACCAAAATAAAAGTATACTGACCATATTATTAGAAACGTTAGACAAGTGTGGGTTCTGCACGTTCTCCAGGGCGTGGCTGAAGAGGGCCAGGTCGTGGCCGTTGGTGCCCATCCGCTCGGGACTGCCCTGCGCAGCCAGCAGCTGTTCCGTCCTACACCAATAAATTGAACTGCCTATAGTACGACCTTTGTAGAGTTTGAGGGTAGTTGAACCGAGAGTTCTTATCGAGTGGAAAATTTTATTAGAAATTTTTGTAAGTTAACTGAAGCCGAAAAATAATTCAAAACATCGTCCTAGCTTTTCATAAAATTTGAAATAAAAAAATCATTGTTAGGTGTCAAATGATTTTCTCAAAAGTTATGCAATATTGTGATACTTAAAATATTTTGTAAAACTAGAATAATTAATAATCTGTGCAATTCGTTATTCGTTTGAATCATCATCTAGAAATAAAGAGAGCTTACAAAACCGGAAAGTGTTGCATTCCTTAATGCGCAATGCTCGCGTAAAAAGAACACAATATGGCATCATATAGGTATAAATAAATAAAAGTCGTAGGTAGTGATGGTACATTGGTACAACACTAGTAGATTAGGCCCGACATGACAACGCTTCAAGCTGTAACACAATAAGTCAATACCGCGCTAAAACCGAACGCATATAGTGGGAGGGAAATTTTGCCATCAATATGGTAACACTAATTTGAATATAAATTTCTAGACCCCCCATATGGTCATTAACAATTACGTTACCGTTGTGGCGACGTTACTATTGGAATTAAATTCGTCGGATTTTTATGGTTTTCCTATTTAAATGTAAACGATTGTATATAGCGGAAATTATGGCTTCGCTTGTCATCGTGAAACTAATGTTCGTAATATGGTTCTTATTTATAATTATTATTGCTTGGAGTCTAGAGAAAGTAGGGCGTTGGTTGGTATTCGTGAATAAGTTAGCCACTTTACGGAAGATGTACATTCGATATCGTTCATATATTTTAAATGAATATCAATTAAATCTGTCACATTTATGGATATTATTTAGATACGTAACGATTACCTACATTGGTCTGCTATTTTAGGATGGTTTGGTAATTTAAATTTAACAAACTAGTTCGCAATGAGAATGAGATACTTACGCTTATTTAGATGGTGAATAATAATGTAAACGACTTACGTTTATAATGTAATGAAATGTTTAATGGTGGTCATTTGCTTATCATTATAATATGGATTTTAAAGTGGTTTAAGTGTAGTATAGTATTTAGGTATTCGTTATCATGGATGTTTTAAATTTTACAATATTTTATACGTATATTGAATTAATCCGAATCATATCATCACTAGATAGTGGATACTGGATACTATATGAGTGTACCTACCTACCACATGATTGAAATTAATATGTTCTATTTAACTTGCAAAATATAAATTGCAGCCAGAGAAGGTAAAACATTTTAATTTTTCGATAAATACTGAAACAACCCATGCATTTTTATTTACCGCAAGTTTTAAATTTTTTGGAATTAAGTATACTTACCTACTTTTCTGATTGACCCTCAATCTGCCCAAACAAATTACGTATGCAATATTTTCTTCCAATTACGACGGACAATATTTCATAGATATGAAGAAGTATAAATAAATAAATAAATAATTAATAAATAATAATTAATGATTTTTTTATCACACATAATTAAAATACCGAAGTAATGAAACTCCAAAACTATATTCACCTGGTCTTCATCTGCGCCTGGTACAGATCGGAGGATCTGGCCCGCTTGGGCGGCGGCGTGCTGGCAGCTTCGTCCGGGCGGCGCGCGCGGCGGCCCTCGCGCTGCGAGTCGCGGCCTTCGCGGGACGCCGCGCTGCCCGTCTCTGTCCACGATGACGCGGACTGGGGATAATGGACCTTATTGTAATGTGGTTAGGGTTGAATTTGCAAAAGTGGATTCGTAAAAATTCTGGCCAGGATGACGCGGACTGCGGGATAATGGATCTTATTGTTATGTGTTTAGGGTTGAATTTGTAAAAGTGGATTCGTAAAAATTTTATCCAGCATAATGAGGACTAGGGGATAGTAGATCTTGTTATAAAGTTAGGTTATAAGGTTAGGGTCGAATTTGCAAAAGTTCGTGAGATTATCAGTTCGTCCAGAATGACGCGGTCGATTTGGGATAGTGGGTCTTGTTATGTAGTTGTTGGGGGTTGAATTTGCTTGCGTAATATTAATTGATGATGATGATTAACAATGATTAGCTAAATTATTGTTTTCGTCACTTTTTTAAAATGATTTTCTTTCTGTAAAGTCTCAACATTTCTAGTGTACCCTGATATTTATGTAAAAATTTCATACCGTTAAACTTACCTAAATTGTGTAATGTAGATTAGCAAGTTAAACAATTTTAATTATGACCTTATAGTAAGTGTAATATAAAATATGCATACGTTTTTCATTTTAATAAAGATAACTATTTGTTATTATTTTACATTATTACACAACATTTAAATTTAATTATTATTTCACAAACTAAAAAACTACCAAATCAATCACAATACAAACAATAAACAGTCTCAATTACTCACTGGCGAGGCCTTCTGCTCCAATGTAGTGAGGGGCGCGGGGGGAGGCACGTCAGTAAGCCCTCTCACTTGCAGCAGCTGAGCGGCGCGGAGGAACTCCTTGAGTTGCTCCTGTCCGATGTGCACCTCGCCTTGGTACATGAACCTGTGTGAAGAAATGTGTGAGCTGTGTGGTAGGGTCTTAACAGTTGGGTGATGTGTATTGGAGCTGTGTGGTGCAGTAGCAGTGCAGCCTTTACAGTTGTGTGACTGTGTTCATAATTTTTTTTATTGATGTTTAGAATTTAGAACTATTTTAACAATTAAAATACAGATAAATTTGAAATAATATGCTTTACTACGTTAATTAGCGTTAAGTGTGATGACAACTATTTTTTTCATACCATAGATAAAAAAAGAAACATTTTTTCAAATTTTTTTAAAGCATACATTTTTTTCTATATAAAAAGAACCTAATCACGTAATAGTGCAATAGCACAGATAAATAGTTCGCAGGCACTCACCGCAGCAGACTCTCCATGTCTTTGTCGTGCACATCTCGCAGTATAACAATGGGGTGTTGACACGGATTCGCCTTCAATAATCTGCGGAAGTACGGGCTGCACGCTGATAATACCACCTGTGTTCAAAAAGGGTAAGTTTGTAGGTTATGTCAAAATAAAAAAAAAACTGAGTAAAAAATATAATTATATCAATATCACACAAATTAGTTGATTATTATAAATATTGTTTTTCGTTTTTATTTCTCCTCAAACTTTAGTCAATCGACATCGATGTGACTATATTATTTTTAAGTTCTTATGCATTCAAATGAATTTAAATACATATATGAAAAAAATTAAAGAAAAGAAAAAATGAAAACATTGTCGGAAATGCGAAAAAACATTCAAACTCAACTCAAACATTTATTTATTCAATTAGACTTCTTATAGAAGCACTTTTTAACGTCATTACATATTTTCAACATTTACCACCGATTCGGAAAGCAGTATCTACGGAGAAGAACCGGCAAGAAACTCCATAGTTGCTCTTTTAAATCATGTCAGTTTTACAATTTAAATATGTAACATCATATATTATAAATTATAATAATAAGCCAACATTTGGGTCATGCCTATCCACATTAAATATTAATGAGGTATCATCTGCAAACAGAACTATTTCACACTTATCCTGTAAATAATAAGGTAGATCATTGATATATACCAAGAACAAGAAGGGTCCTAAAATAGAACGCTAGAACGTTCTCCATTAACAACTACAGTTTGTATCCTATATCATGCAGGTATGAGGCTATGAGGTTCTGAGCTTTTCCTTTAATCCCATAGTTATTAAGTTTACGCAATAAAGTACAATGTTCAACGCAGTCAAATGCCTTGGAGAGGTCACAAAATTTGGTTTTCCCATGCCTTATATATATGTGTTAGTAGTGCAACTCCAGCATCTGTGGTTGAGCGCCCCTTTGTGAAACCAAACTGTTTGGTGTGCAGCAAATTATTAGATGCAAAGTGACTAGTCAATTGGTTTAATATTAACTTTTCGAATACCTTACTTAATGTTGGTAAATTTCAATTTAATTAATTTCATTAATTTTCAATACGTAAATTAAGCTACAACATTTTACCAGTACTTTCAGTTGTCCCTTAAAAATCACATAAAAACACAACCCACCTTATGAGCTGTGAAAGTAGCGCCCGCACAAGCGAGGGTCACATCAACGAAGTCCTCTTCATCCCTCAGCCGCCTGAACGAGGAAACTATCGCCGAATGAAAGTCGTTCCACCGCAGGGAGTACTGCTGCTCGCCACCGGCCGCGGCGCCGCCTGGGTGCCACACTAGTGTTACAGGGCAGAGTGTGTATTGGCAAACGAAAAATAATAATAAAAAAAAACAATGAAGAACGAAAAAAAATGATAAAAAGCTGGCACGTTTGATGAGAAAAAAAAAATTCAAAAATAGAACGAGAAAAAAAAGTTAAGAAGCTGGCATGTTTGACGAAAAAATAAGAGCGCAGATTCAATTAGAAATGATGTAAATTCAATAAAAAATAAAAATAAGTAATAAGCAATTACATAAACACACATTAAATATCAAAGACAATGATTTTTCGTTTATCAAGTGAATAAGGAAAGGTTACATAGAGTTACCTAATTTTATACATTCTGTGAAGTTAACAATAATTTGAACTTGAGCTTATGCAAGTGGGAATTAACGTTTTTGGTCGATACTGACTCATAAATTTCAATGAAAAAGGCTCTACATTAAAGTGTGATTCATTATTTTAATTATCATTTCAACTCATTTGTCATAAAAAGCGCGAAGTCATGTTTATGTGATTTTCGTAAAGCGCAGTGTGAAACAGTTTTTAAGAGGAAACTTATTGATTTTTAATTCGACAATAAACTTCTTTGACTTTAAAATAAAACACAGCCGGCCAGCTGTGCAATTATGTATGTGATTTTATTCATGACCATGCGAAATGTCGAATAAAATTGTGAAACTGACTTTAAAATTGTCAACTTAGCGGGAGGCGGGAAGCGGAATTACAGACATTGTTATTGCCATGTTTTACAAATTAATAAAGATTTGGATAAAAACATATATTGAATTAAAAAATACGCGTAGTTACTTTATATTGAAAGATTCCCATGGTCCGAAATAGTTCTTCACTTGAAATTTCATAATAGATACCTAAGATAGATACCTACCTACTATAAACTTTAAGGAAAACACGAAACAATTCATCAGTTTTGAGGCCAAATCTAATCTCACAACGGAAAAACTATCAGTACCTAAGATGGAGAAACGAAGAAATATTGTTAACTTTGCAATATTGTTAGGTAACGGGGAAAATACCGAAGCTAATGAAAAATTTAATCTATCATAGTATTAATACTATATTATATTTTAACAACTTTACAAAGTTATTAGTTATAACAATTTGCGTAAAACATTCTAGTTTACATTTAATTATGCGAAAATATTCAAAACAATATGTGGTTGAATACATTCTACTGTCCGAACGTTCACCTTTAATCCTAGAGGATTTTAAAGGACACAGGGCGAAACGACACGCCTTGCAAGTTGCATTTTTCACAATAATATTGGGTTTTTACAGACAAATAAAAATTCGTAATAACTAATACATATATCAGCCAATTATTATTTTAAATTGCAGTTTCGCTTAACGTTTCCGAGAATTGTGAAGAATTTTGATTTCATTCAAATTTCATGCGAAATTAATTACAATAATTAAGCGAAATACTTCAGATAAATCTAGTTTGTTAATGTTTACCGTTATCTAATTGAATAATTGATATTGCTAGATTTTATTGATGCAGTTTATTTTTGAATAATGTATGTTGTAAACATTCTAATTCAGCATATTGGTTTTTTTTAATAGATAGAGTGATTCAAGAGGAAGGTTTTAGCTTTCTCTGTCCCTATGTCCTTTTGTATGCTTAAATCTTTAAAACTACACAACGGATTTTGATGCGGTTTTTTGTAATAGATAGAGTAATTCAAGAGGAAGGTTTTAGTATATAATTTATTTGGTTTTAGACAAAGCGGGCGAAGCCGCGGGCGGTAAGCTAGTAGGTAATAATTCAAATTGCAGTTGCTGTCAGAGGTAATTAAATCAATTGTATGCCATCATCATACATATATCATTATCATCTCATTTGTTAAAATAATACCTACTAAGATTTTTTTCTTTTTTTTATTGGGAATAAGGAAGCGCTTGACCACAATTTCGCCTGATGTAAAGCTGAGATGTGGTCTAAGATGGAACGCGCTTCCCTAGAAGGTACCTGTTCACTCTACGCTTGAAGATTGAAAAATTAATAATTAATGACCACATAAAACATATTTAAATAAGCATAATTATAATCATAACGCTTTCACACACAATTACCGAAACAAATATGATAATTAATGTAAACAATGATTTATTATTCTACAAAAATAGCCGAATCCTATATTATACATGGTCTGTGTGGAAGGGGTTGCCACCTCCTGTGGGGTCCTGTGGGGAGGCTCATATCAAGTCATACATTCCGTGATATTGTTGGTAAACAACTGTACATTATGCGTAGATATTTTATAATCAAGGCTTTACAATCGCGGAGTAATTTTAAAGGTTTGATTGAAGTCATTTTAATAGGATAAAAATGTTTGGCTGTTTTTGCGTTTATTATTCATGTTGTAATTAGTTAATGAATTTAAATTTTGTTGTTGTTTTTTGTAACTATATTATGTAGAGTATTGGGATGTATTATGTAGAGTGTTATTCAGCGATGATACTTGAAATTCTATGAAAGATGTTAAATTGTATAAACTGTGAATTTCGTTAAAAATCAAATTAATTTAAAAATAAATATTGAAGTAAAAGTGTAAGTACCTTAATTATTAAGAGTGGGTGATTTTATTTACACTTTTTTTAAATATTGTGTTCAATTAATCGAAGTCTTACTAAATTAATAAAATGGCGAAATTACATTATGTTATTAATGAAGATTTGCAAATTGCGCAATTCCTTAATCTTGTTTTGTATAAGCTTTCGTATTAGCGATCAACAAAAATGTACGAGCGTGACTCAGCGTAGCATCGCACCGAATTTTGTAGAGTAATTAGGTACTAGGAATTTTACTAAAACCATACAATTTCAAGGAAAACATTGTTCGTTGTTTATATTTATTCATCTAAATAAACATATTTGTTTTATTATATGTTATTTTAGAAAGGAAAATCTACAAAATCCGAATTGGTTCTATATTATGTACCTACCTATTAGATAAATAATTTAACAATGTTCAAAATTATGAACAAAAAAAAAATTGGTCTGGCATAAAATCCCGTCTTTGTATGGAATTCGTAAGTATGTTATTAAAAAATGGGTTAATTTTAAGTTTGTCTTGTCTATCTAAATGTTTCTAGTTAGAGATGATAAAAATTTCCAAATAAAAAATTCAGTAAGAATTTTAAATTGGTAATGCACGATTTTTAAGCAAAATCCGTGAGCTAAAAATAAGATCGCGCATTAGAATTTTTGGACACATTCAAATTTATTACCTACAGTTGTTCAAAAAAGGTTGAGGAAACATAAGCATTCCTAAGTAAATTTTAAAATATTTATTGACCGAATCTCACATAAGAATTGAAGATAGATACTAATGTGATTTACGATTTAGATTCTAATAAAAAAATGATGCTTTTTTCTTATTTTGTTCATAACTTATTTTTTATACCTTTTAATAGATTCTATTCATAAAACTAATGATGTTTTTTAATATTGAGATATATGGCAAAAATATTATGTGCATTTTTTGATTAAATTATTTTTTTAATTTTAAAACATTACAAAAAATTGCTACGCACAAAAAAATTTCGTAGACCGAATTAACTGGTATTATTCTGTGACGTACCTGTACTACATTATACATTATATTATACAGCGCTTTCAAAATAAACATAGACATAAGATTAATAGAAAGGGCGTAACGTTTATTTTCAGTAAACTAGAAGTGTGAAATACTCAGAATGACGGAATTGTACCTACGTGAAATAATTCGTATCAAAATAATGCGGAGATCTTTGGATTACGTCGCGCGAACATTACTGTTTGTTACAATTTTACGGCCAAACTACTGACGACAGTTGCGGAATTTGAGAGGATAATCTTGGAGACTATACTACTTTTTAAGTGTTTTCGGATAATTTATGAGTTAAGAGAAAAATTGACTAGATTATAGTGTATCATAGATTAATGAAAAAATAGAGTAATTCACGGATTAATGAAAAAATATAGAGTAATTACAAAATGGTATGTAAATATTTTTTAATTGTAAAATTGCATGTACTCACCGGTTTCGGTCGCCATGGCCGGGTGTTCCGAAGGAGACACGGCGGAGTCTGTGCGTGGCCGCGAATTAAATAAATCCACTCCCGCGCATTCCACGCGCGCGCCCAACGTCGCCACTTTAATGCCTTTTTCTCACTTCTCGCCGAAAATCAGGGTGCGTGAAACACGCTTAAAGCTCCAGTTGCCGAGTATTGTTAACGTCCTGCAAAATAGCTGTGGTCAGAGCGCGCTCGGAACGGCAAAAGCGACGGTATTATTTACTAACTAATATTTACGTATGCACTTTATGATTAAATACTAAATTGTAACGTTGCGTCATTTATATAATCGTCCAGTAATTTAGATAATTGTTCGAGTTTAATAGTCGAAACGATCAATTAATACATAATTGTGTCGATCATTTACGCATGTACCTCCGCTCACGTGAGGTTAATGACAATTAACACAACACTATTACTCGTCTGAACGTCGGGGGTGATTGCGAGCGCGACCGCGGGGTGTTAATTTAGGGCCGGTGCAACGATCGATGTCTGGCCCTGCATCGCGACAATAAGGGAGGAGCGGGCAGATAGAAATCAATACGATGTCCATCATCGCTTGCACCCTCCCCGCCCGCTCTATCGCCTGCGCTTTGCACCCGGGAAATGCATTTTCCGCAATACCGTCGCTTTTGAGCCGACAAGTGATTTGGACGCCATTAAATTGGTGTATAAAAATAATTTGGGGTTCGTACAATTTTTTGTTCGGTGTCCGGTATTGAATGCACCGTTCGCCGTGCTTGTTCGTGATGTACGCGCGTGCGATCCGTAGCGCGTCACGCGGGCGACTGTCTCCCCGCCACTGGGCCGAGAATAAACAGGGGGGGTAGTGCGGGGGTGTCGGGGGGGGAGCGGGGGCGGTGCAGCCTGCACGCCCACACGCCCCGCGAGCCGGACACATGCACGGAAGCTTGCGGCGGCAGGGTGTCAGACTTGACGCGGCTATGCAAAAAGCCCTGACGCACGCTTGCATAGAAATCGATTGCGTTTTATGACGCGAACTGTGAACGTCTACGATTGATATACAACGCTTGCATGCGATGGATTGCTCGATGCGCGCCCATTCTGTAGCGCTTTGTAGAGATAATGTAAATTCTATTGAATTGCGAAATGTGAAGCGAATTTATGATAGTTCTCCGAATTTTGCATATTTTTTTTAGAAAATAAACATAAGAATTCCGTAAGATGCACTCTATGTAGAGTCTGTCTTTCAAGACTCAAGTAGGATTAAAATATCAACTAGGTACCTATTACTTTCTATTTAATATTTGTGGTGAGACATATCAAATGCATCATCGTACATAATAATTATGCAGTAGATACTTAGATACCTACTATAATACCTACTTTTTTAGTTCTTTCTGTAAATCCATCTAGTCCCGTAATATTAAAAAAATGCGATTCCCTTCAATTACGATAAATACTGCAAGTTGAATCAGGGATTTTCACATAACAATAATTATTCGGATATGAGTAGACCAGACGTACTTAACAAATGAGAGACAATAAGTTAAGTATTTCTAATTGTAATTTCCAAGAACTGCTTAAAATTATCAAATTTTCAAAATTGAATTGAAATGAATTTGTGTCTCTACATTTCATGCAAATTTTGTTTATTTTTTTAACTTGTACCAATATTTTATTTATTTATTTAGTGACGTTTCACATCGTAGCGTGACCATACACTCGTAGACGCACATATACCTAGGTGACGCGTTCAGAAATGCGACGTGCGTCGTCTATATTGTAATTTTATTGCGTCTTATATTTTGTATGTGATTTGTGAGAGTTTTATATTCGATATAGTTCGATATAACTTGTTGCTATCATTTCTTGTAACACGTTTTAAATTTGAAATATTTTTATGTGGAATATAACATTCTAATTTAATGATTACTGTTTAGTAAATCTAACGGTTATCTACATGTATGAAAATTTTGTATATTTAGAAAGGAGTCATCGATGGTTCGTTTAATTCGAACCTAAGTATGAACAGATAAAACCGTTGTCATTATAAGTACATTATCCATTATACATTATCAAACAAGGGCAGAAATAAAAGTGTTTTTGCACGAAGATGGTTAAATAGAGAGGTAGAGACTGACCAATGACAATAGGTACATAGTTTATAAATAACAAATAGGTTGGTAATAATAAAAAAATACTGAAAATAAATAAAACGCAATTTATTCTGAAAATAAATAAAACGCAAATATTTCTGCAATTATATTCCTTTTAATGTCACGTCAATTACAATTCTATAGTCTATATCCAAAAACAGTGCAATCTAAAAATAAATCCACAGCCCACACCCAAGCACAGATTAAAGAAAACAGAGCCGCCGCGCCGTGGCACAGAGTAACAAAATAGAGGCTTTACGTCCGATCATTCGTCAAGCGGGCGACTCCACTGGGGCAACCGGGGAGGGTTGCGTAAGCGGAAGTGCGGATTAGGAATCAATAGTGGGGTAATGATAGTTGTATTGTAATGTAATGCGCTGTTTGGTGCGCGAACGTTTATTTATGTGCTGTGTACTTTTTTGGCGGGAGTTTGTTTTTGTTGGGATTGAGAAGTGGCCAGTTTAGGGGTGTAGTTATGTCTGGATTAGTGTTAGGTTGTAGGACGGCTAATTTTACTTATATTTTGGTTAAATTACGACTATTGTATTTACCTAAGTCATAGGTGCATTTAGTTTTCATAATATGAAATGTAAGTATTACGTGCTTCCAATTTATTGCTTCAAATTTAAGAAATACACATAGGTAAGTAGGTACCTACGTCGTACTTGCGAAAAAATGCGTTTTACAGATAACTATTCTATAGAGCTTTTTTCAGTAGATATCTATTATCAAGCTTGAAATACTAGGTACATTCATTTAAATGCTAACACGTTAAACTATTTAGAACCTAAGAATTCAGATGCAATACAATATATCTATAAGATATTGAAATATTTCCCGACGCAAAATAAGCGAGATTTCCACCCCATCCCTCTTAGCGGTCATCCCTTCTCCCTTTATTTAGTAATCATAAACTGTATAAACAGCTGTGGATTTCTCTTATACTTGTAGGTATATTGTGTATTCGGTCAAGGAAGTAGATTTGCTTAGGAAATATAATAGTTAAAGTAAAATGGTAGGGTTTCATTTTTTGAAAAGGTCAGAAAAACTGACCACAATCGGTCATTTCGTCAAATTATGATGATATTTCGATCAAAAATAACAACTTTAAGAATATTCTAATGCATAATTAAATATTCTATAAATTCTCCAAAGAAAATATCTAGGAAAGGTTTATACCTTTACGGCACTTACCTATATTACCTACATTTAAACATTTCCAATTTTTGTTCAAAAATATCGACCTTAAAAAATAATGTTGGGTGTAAAACATAAAAACGTCTAAAAAAAAATTGTTCTTAAAATAATCTTCGTATTGCATATTGGATGGATGGATTGGATTAATTACCTACACTACCATGATCGATATGAAGTTATTCTTTGTCTTTTCATTTACACGGAAGCGAATAATTTTCCGCACTTAGGCCGGCCACATACATCAGTTTTCCTGATACGATTTCCTGATCCGTTTTCCGAATCAGGAAAACTGATGTATGTGGCCGGCCTTAGGGCTGATTTTTCAATTCGTGGTTAAAATTTATTCGTCGAATAACATATTAAACTACCATTTCAAAAGTGTATTCTTTTCCTGTATTTGACAGTTTACGGGTGACATTTTAATGTTATCGTGTAATACTTTATTGGGCGAATAAGTTTTAACCATGGATTGAAAAATCGGCCCTTAATCTACTATCACAAAAGGATAATCCGTTCACATGTAAGTATAAAAACACGTATAAGAAGCACAAATATAGCCACTGTCGATCTATTTTGTGTTAGAACGGTCCTATTGTGTTGCGGTTTGATTCCGACAATTGCGCCCTCCCTCCCCCAGGGGGTGGGGGTGCAAATATTATCGATGCCATAGATAATGGTAGGGTTTTATGCCGATTTAGCGTACGGTGTTTGGAAGGTGAGGGCGATTTATTGCGTTTTTATTAAGTGAATACTCATGTCTATTCCACATGAGTATTCGATAGTTATACACTATCGAATACTCATGTCTATTTTTGATTAGAACTTTCCTTACTAAAGTAAGGTAAATAGACTTGCTCTTATTATGTATTTTAAGTTTTCAAGGAATTATTATAAATCATTCATATTTAAATGATTTACATCTAACGGTAAATTACTTTGGACTAATAAACACCAATGTTTTCATAATTTATTCGGTGTTTACAGAGACCGACTTGAATATTAATAAACCAATCCGTAATTATTATAAACAGACAATAAAGGCATGTACCCCAACAGATAAAAAATAATTAATTAATTATCTATGGACTAATATTGCATAATCTGTGGCCCTTATATTATGTTTTTAATAAAGATTGACAGTTATTATCCCGGACATAAAATGGTGGCCGGATATTGTGCAAATTTTTACGGTCACAATTATTAATCGTTTTGTTTACGAAACGAGATAACGTAAACAACTCAACAAATAAAATACAATATGAAATTGTGTTAAGAATTTTTATTTTGATATTTTCATTAAACATAAATAATGCAATTGCTAAAAAATCGACTGTGGTGAAAATCAGTCATAGGTATTTAAATACCTACTATTAATGTAGTGCGCTTTCTTGGTTCATTCCAAGTATAGTATTATATTATCCTATCCTATCCTATCCTAATCCTATTAATTAATTAATAATATTATAAATGTGAAAGTTTGTAAGTATGGATGTATGGATGTTT